>JADBJO010009276.1:75000-77500 GCA_016801955.1 Conus betulinus
ATGTATTGATCGAACAAACAAATATACCAACGTTTTAGCGAAGGTAACGAGCAAAAAGCTTTTTTTTTTGCGCTATACTCTCAATAAAGTAATCACGAGGATATGAAATCACGAAAGAAAACGCAACGAAACACAACGAAACACAAAATGAAAATAAAAGAAATCGACCAATTTACAACAAAAATATTGTTTTATCCTATATTCTTCTCCCCCTTATCTACACACACACACACACACACACACACACACACACACACACACACACACATACACACACACACACACACACACACACACACACACACACACACACAAATTGTCATGGAGAACTTCCTAAAAATTGTCAGCAAACAACAGTGGGGACAAGACATTTCCACTCTTATACATCTAGTAACAGCACTTATTCGTTCAAAGTTAACATATGCCCAAGAGGTATTCTTCTCTGCCCCAAAATACCTTTTAAAAAAATGCAAAGTATAGACAGTAAAGCCTATAAACTTGCCATTGGAGTTCCAGTATATACATCTTCATTAAAAACATATGCTGAAATTGGTATATTACCTTTTGAAGAAAATATGAAACTTGCATCATCTAAATATGTCCTAAGGAGTACATCAGTTCCAAATTCAAATTATGATGAAGTGTGCGTAAAATCAGACACGGATTTTCCCAAAAGAGCAAAGTCGGTTGCCTCTTTAGAAACAATAGGCACTTTCACTTATGACATTTTTTCAAGAGTCAGGAATCAATAAGAAAGATATATCATCTCGTGTACTGTTCACTGCAGCCTAAATGGGAACTACTATCAGCCTTTTTTTTTTCGATACTAATTATACAAATATAAAGAAAAATGATGGTCCCACTTTATCTGCTTCTGTAAAAGCTCATATTTTTTTAGCACTACCCGGACCATTTAAAAATTTACACTGATGGCTCTAAGCTAGATAATGACATGGTTGGAGCCGCATTTGTAATCCCAGCTTTAAAAGCAGAAAAGGCTTACCATCTTGGAAAACATTTTTCAATATTTACAGCAGAACTTATTGCTATTTTGATGGGTTTGAATTTTCTGCTTGATCTTCCTTTTAGTCTAGTTCAGGTATTATTTTTGGTTGATTCTAAATCTGTTTTAGACGCGCTACAGTCTTATAATCTAAAAGTAAGAGGTGATATTATTGCAGAATTAGTCATACAATCCATTATTTGGCACTGCGCGGAACTAGTATCTCATTCTCTTGGGTTCCATCACATTGTAATATTTTTGGTAATGAATGGGCGGACAGAACAGCTAAAAAGGGTGCAATGAACATTAAAAATTCTGTGCATGTTAAAATTCCTTTATCTTTATCTGAAAGTTATTCCTTAATAACGAAACTTGTTGGAATCATGTGAAGGAACTATTAGGAGGTTTCTTTGTAAATTTCACTGAAAAGAGGAATATTTTCAAAGTCAACATATACATTCCTGCAATGGTGAGCTCATGTGTGAAAACCGAACACTGTCATCCCTGGTCTACAGATTCAGACTGAACGCTCTCAGATGCAAATTCAACAGTCATGTTAAGTGCGTCTGCGGTGAGGAAATAACACCTGTCCATGTTATTCTGCACTGTCAGCATTTGAAATCATTTTTACCCACTTCGATTTGTGATTCAACGGTTTCAGATTTCACCTTTCAAGGATATTTTATTGAACGATTTGCTTATGCTAGATGTTGTTTAAAGGCTTAAAACGGAGCCCAGTTGGCTCATTGATTTAATGTTTACAAATGTTTTGAGTATGTTATTGTTGTTAAGATTTCATTTTTGAAGGGAAATGGTAGGGAGGTTCAGAGATAGGAAGACGGGAGTTTTGTTGTTGATTTTTTTTTTTTTTTTTTTTTTTTTTTTTTTTTTTTTTCGTCTAATATCACAGCATTGTGAAAAGACGTTAAAGAGACAGACAGGCAACCAGACAGTCGGACAAACTGACAGACAGGAAGACAGAGGCCTGCCTCTCTACCTAAATTTAAAATCGTTCAAACTGGGAACTTCTCACCACAGACATTTTTTGCTCTCATCGCTTCATCTTCGAGTAAGACAGTGACATCCCCACCCACCACACCCCTCCACCTCCACCCTTTCTTCCTCCAAATCGCTCTAAGCGGATCTGTGGCGGCAGCGTGGCCACCAATCGATGGCCAGAACGGCCAAAAAGAAACGCTCAGGGCACGAGTGGCCGTGGAAAAGTCAAGGTGCCTAATGTGCTCTTGTTCAGCAGTCGCCGACAGGCCTATTTCCACGCACTTGAGGGACGAGACGATTCAAAACTACAGCTAAGTAATGCACCTCCTTCATTATTTTCTCGTAGCGAGACAGGTTTACAGCAATCAGGGTGTGTTTCTGAATGGAATATGGAGATGTGGCATATTCTGACACCAAACCCACCCACCCACCTACCCATACCCCACACCCACACATACGCACGCATATACACTCACACACAGATGTGTGTGTGTGTGT
>JADBJO010009276.1:82500-85555 GCA_016801955.1 Conus betulinus
CTTTTGCCTAGGATAAAAGCATTAAAAAGTAACAACAACAAAAACCCGAGTGTATTCATCGAATGCAAGAACATTTACATATTCAGGACGCATGTAAATATAGAGGCTAAGATATCAAAACAGAGATATGAGAGGCGAAGCAGAGGACAAGATCTATTTCAGCGTCATTGCTTTTCCATGCATGCATGCACCTTTGAAACAAACATGATAATGTTGCAGATAGAGTTTCAAAAGGACTTTTTTACCCCACCCCCAAACGTGATCTTTTTTATTTTTATCCAGTATACCACAAGCAGGAAGCACGACACTGCTCTGACTGGCTTTGGCGTCATACACTGTAAAACTGATTGGTAGATATTCTCTGTGATATCAGAGCTGCCAAGTGTAGCACTGACACTGAAAATGCTGGAGTCAGAGAAGCCTTGTTCTGTGATGGAAGATCAGCATGCACAATCGTGTTCTCCCTACCGGCTAGAGTTCGTCCACCTCTCGGCCAAAGCGGGTCCTGGTTAGACGCTATGTCTGCGACACGTAACCTGGCTCCACACAGAGATTTCGTCGTTTATAGGGGTTATTACATGGCAGTGATAGGGGCAAGGACCTGAGACAGGGATGAAGGAGACAGACGACAGAGTGAGTGTGTGGTGGGCGGAGGTGGAGGGAGAGAGACCAGAGAGAGGGTGGGAAGGGAGGAGGGAGGGAGAAGATGGAGGGAAGAGAGAGAGAGAGAGAGAGAGAGAGAGAGAGGAGAGAGAGAGAGAGATACAGACAGACAGACATAGAGAGACATACAGAACAGACATAGAGACAGATAGAGAAAGAGGAGAGGAGTTGGGGGGAGAGAGAGAGAGAGAGATAGCGAGAGAGAGAGAGAGAGAGAGAGAGAGAGAGAGAGAAGAGAGTAAGTGAAGAGAGAGATAGAGAGAGAAATCGAAGAGAGATAGAGAGAAAGAAGAGAGAGAGAGGAGAAATAAGGAAGAGAGGAGACATCAGACAGAGGAAGATAGAATATACATATATTGGACAAATTTTGTTCTAATTTGAGCACAGCAAAAGGCCAAGAGGAGAGACGACACAGAGATATCGAGAGGAGATGAGAGATACAGAGAAGAGAGAGAGAGAGAGAGAGAGAAGAGACCATCTCTCTTTCTACCCCCGGAAGTTCAAAATCGTCTCAACTTGGAACTACTTCTCAATACAAGTAACCTCTCCACACCCCTCCCCCAAATCCCCCAGTCCTCTCCAATCCTAGTCCATCTCCAGTAGCCTTCCGCTGTGTGCCCGGTTAGCTACTTTCCTCTCCCCATTTCCTACCAAGTGCTACAGTTACCTTCACCCTCCCAACAATCCATCTATCTCCTGCGCTAACGTGGTAATCTCACCGAACAGCAGATTTCATGGAAGCACTGCGAGGCCAACCAATCGATGGCCAGAACGGCCATAAAGGGCCAAGTAATTCTTCTCATTTGGCCGTGGCGAGGTCCCAACACTAAAACGATCCAAGTTTCGCATCCACCTTTCAACTGGAACCGAGCGTTTTTTGGAACCGAAAAGGCGTTTGGCGGAGGCGGGATGCTGTCCCGCTGAGGACTAGTAATGCGCCAATTTCAGAATCTACGTTCTTAAAAAACAAACAAAAAAAAAAAAAAAAAAAAAAAATCCACATCTAATGTCGTTCTTTTGTCGTATGTCTTTTTTTTTTTTTTTTGTATTAGCCCTTTTTGTCCCCCCTTTTTTTTTTCTCCGAGACACTATCTGTGGCAGCGAAAAGGTGGGCGAAACAATCAAGAATTTTCCTTCTTCCACTATATAAAGCCTTAAGAAAGAAAAGAACTGAAACTTACTTAGTTTAATCTTAACCAAGGGCAATTAATAAAATTTTTCTCCAACCCTTCCCAGCATTTATAATCAACTCACTATCGGGGATATCACAAGGTTTTTGCGACTGTTTTTTTTTTTTTTTTTTTTTTTTTTTTTCTTTCTTTCTCTGCTCCTCCTGTCCCTCACTTTTTTTTTAGAGATGCATTACAGGACAGAACTCATTTCATTTTTTGCCAACACCGCATTCCTCAATGCCATAACCGGGGGGGGGCCGGGGGCGGAGTTTCCGATGTATGAGATGGCCCTTTCACAGGGGTATTGGGCAATCATTTAGGGGGGGGGTGGGATTGTCAGGGGTAAGGGGGGGGGGGGGGGGGGAAGAGTCTTGTCATTCTGCAAAAACCATATTCTTCTTTTGCATTTTTCTGTTCTTGCTTCCTTTTTTGTTTTCTTTCTTCACTTTCTTGTGTCTTCCCATTTTTCTTATGTAAATTTTCCAGTCAGTGGTGTCCCCCTCTTCGTGGGGGGGTGACCCTCGTCTTGGCTTTGTGAGAAAGCATGTAAAGACAAAACCCGGAACATTCCAATATCAAAAACAAGACGCGGCAAACAGCAGTCAGACGGTGCGCAAAATCTAAAGGCGAGATTAAAACAGCAGAGACCGCGGTAGACAAGAGTGCAGGCAGGGGGTATCTAGGGGGGTGGTCGCTTCGCGTCTATGAGCTTCTCTGGTTCGGTGTGGGATTACCTCTGATGACACAAGCAAGATTAACTGTTGGCGCGTGCGGGGTAGGAACGATGTAGTTAGTAACCGTGTAGAAAAAACAATACTAGGGAGTCGGTCCCAAGAGAAAAGGAAGACTCCCCTGAGGCAGGATTTTCCCTGTCCGCCACATGGTCGCCGGAATAAAGGAAGACGGAACCCGTCAGCTAGTTATCGGTTGACAGAGTGTATCCCACAAAAACAATGAGAAGATAGAAGGACAGTGGTCGAAAAAAAAACCAAGATGGGAGACACCAAAAAAAAGAAAAGCAAGGATATAGGCCGTAAAAACCGAGGGGGCAGGTCTAGAACAACAAATGGGAGAGTGAGAAGGTGGAAAAAGAAAACACAGTGAAGAAAAAAAGGGGGGGAAACCGGGCGGGTGTGAAACTAAAGAGGCAGAGAAGAACAAAAAAGAAGAAGGGGGAAGAACGAGCAAAAAGGAGATGTGGTTGAATGGAAGACCACAAG
>JADBJO010009277.1:0-22500 GCA_016801955.1 Conus betulinus
TCTGCTTTCCTTTGGCTACAAAGCCAGAGACCTACTCATGGCATGTCATAGAAAATCACACTGATTCAGTGAAATGCAGCATAAGCCCTCTTTATGTCAATTATACATTCTGAGATCTTCGTTACTGTCACAGGCGTGTTTTGACAGATTTTTCATCAACTCTTGAGTTCCCAGCATTTGCGGATCATCATAGTGCTTGGCACTTGATACTGCCACTACTCTTCCCTTCTCTCTCTCCATCTCTCTCTCTCTCTCTCTCTCTCTCTCTCTCTCTCTCTCTCTTTCTGAGTATAAAACATTATTCATCATAAAGGATAGCCTGGTGTTTTCTCTGTCAAGCTTTTGTTTTACCTGTTAAATCCAGAGGACTGTCCATGTCTGGAGTTCTGTGTGTCTTTTTCACATTGTAAGCTGTACATTTTTATACTCTGTGCAATTTTAAGTAGGGAACATCTTTTCATATTGAGTGCATAGCACTTAATTTGGTGTTTTGTTTGCATGGTAAAATTTGGGGCAGGCAAATTTAGATCTTGCCAGCAAAGTTTCTGAAGCGATAGCCAAAAGCTAGAAAAAGAAAATCCTGGCTTTCAGGGCAGAGATTTACCTTTGATAGACATGTTATCACAGAAGATCCAAGGTATTTATTTTAAGGTATATGTGTGTGCATGCATGAAAAATGTATTATTGATATCAGTGTCAATGACATATTGACCCTAATGATGTTTCAGACTTCCCCAGATCAGCTGGCGCGTCATGTATTGGCAGAAGTCCCCAGACAGGTTACCCAGTACTTCAAGATGAGGGGCTTGCCTCCCAACACCCCCGTCCCTGGTCCTGCCCCTCCTCCCATGCAGTAAAAAACAGTCAACAAGCCTTCTGCTATGAAGAAAACACGCTTTCTTGTTCTGTTGTCTAGTTATGCATCCAGCTTACCTCATGAAATTGAGAGAGTCATCTTGTCAGTTTATATATATTTATATATATATATTATATTTTTATATATATATATATATATTTATATATATATATATATAATATACATTTTTTTTCTCTTTCTTTTCCTCGCTTATTGTTTTCTTCTCCAGTGAGAAAAATATTTCTGCTTTTCAGATCTTGAATTTGGCTGACAGAAATCTTATCATTCTGCCCTTTTTCCTCATTGCTTCCAGTGAGAAATATTTTCTGTTTTTCAGATGTTGAATTTGGTAGACAGAAATTTTATCATTCTCCCTTTTTTCCTCACTTGCAGACCTACACACAAAACAGCTAGCTACCATCGTAGTTTTGTGCTGCTAGGAGTGGCCCATTCACTGATCATCTGGACAAAACAGCCACATGTATTATTTATGCAGTCAGACCATGGCTATAGTTTACCTGCACATTCTTACCTCTTCTGATGATTGACACTGTGTTGCATTGTCAGTCATTTTTCTGTGAATTTTTGCCCCATTTTATTATCAGAATTGTGGTTTATTATGAAGGCATTAACCCTCAAGTCCTTGCTTCCTTTTGTGGTCAAAACTGTTTTGTGTTCTGAATGAGATGGCTACAATTCCTTTCTCTACATGGTAAGGATTGTGTTGCATGATTGATGATTCAGCTTTGAATTTTATGGTGAAAATTGTGTTGCATAATCAGTGATTCGACTATGAAATCCTTGCTTCTTTTTTATAGTTAAAATTGTGTTGCATGGTCAATTTATTCAGCTTCAAGTCCTTGCCCCTTTTGAAGCCATATTTGTGTGGTATTATCAGTTATTTAAAGTGTTTCATTCCAGCATAGTTTAGAATTCTTTTCCTCTGTGGTCAGAACTGTGTTGAGGGTCAATGATTTTATTCAGCTATGAGCTGTTGCCTATTCTTATTATTGAAATCATGTTGCATGATCAATGAATCAGAAACAAATCCTTGCCTCTAATTGTGGTCAAAATTGTGTTGCAGTATGATTAATTCAATTATGAATGTTTGTTTCTTTTGGGATTCAAAGAAAGCAGATTTTCTCATAATGCTTAAGACAGTATACCAATAGAAATGGTGTAACTTTGTTTTACATGTTGATACAAGGTTACCTTGTTTGTACAGTTATTCCAACGAAAGGTACTTGAGGATATTAGATGATTCAGTTGATTCCATATCCTTAATACAATGCTTCAACACCCTGATAGACAATCAATCAGGCATAAGATCAGAAAGAGTGTGCAAAGTTGTATTTGGCCAGTGTTTATGTACATTAAATGGAAATATGTTCTTTGGCACACTCTATATCTAATAGACTTCAGCATGAAGTTCAACAGTATTGAATTACATAGAGCTGAAGCATAAAATGTCATTTTATACAAATAGTTTGAAAATCACAATAAGTGAAAAGCTCAAAACGGTAATGGACCATGTGGCACCTGCTGCTGTTTGTTTCTTCTCCACATTCATCATCATCACCCTTGTTATATGAAGTATGTCTTTAAACGTGTATGAATCTCAGGCTTGAGTTGAGAAGGACAGAGAGAAGGGAAAAGGAATTTGACAGGAAAGCCTGAGAAACCTGTCATGCCAGACGAGAAGGAAAGACCAAATTAGGGGCAAGAGTTCAGATTATAAGACAAGTGACTGTCATGACCTTTCGTCTTCAGTAACTGTAACATTTTTGTTGACTTTCCTTTGTTGTTGTATTGTTATACACTGCTTGTCAGTTTCAAAAACAGATCAAGAATAAATTGGCATTTTTGTTTTGTCTGGTAACTTTCTTGTTCATGATAATGGCTATACTGGAACAGATATTTAGACAATACATTTTGTTTGTAAGTGTCTGTGAATTTGGGGACAAGTGTTCATTTTGATTATTTGTTATTTCACTTCAGTTTTTAAGTGACAAATATGTTCTACTGATGTCCAGTTTATAATCAAGTATATTCTTATGTGATTTTGTGGAATGTTGTTGTTAATTTTTACATAAAACCTGCTTGAATCAGGTCTGTTTCATGTTTAGTTTCGTTTTTCGCTGGCGGCATTATTTTTTTTCCATACTGTACTGTCTGTTGAAAAGCCAGGTTTCAGATTCATATGAAAAATGCCATAGTTTCCCTTTTTCTAGAAAAATATTATCTTACAAGAAATGTATGGAGACTAATATTATAGTGTGGGAATTTTAACGTGTGATATTGAAATGGTAATTTTCAATGTAGACCAAGATGCTGCTTTGTATTTGCCTTTGTACATTGTACTTTATCTAATGTCTCCATTTTAACATGTTAAACTAGTGCCTAAAAATGGGGAAAAAATTGAGTAAATAGATGTTGGTTTACCAGGTCAACAAATGAACAGAACATCAGAGGAATGATGAGAAGAACCTATGACACTTATTTGGCAAAAAAAGAAAGTTACAACACAAACCAGCAATAAAAAGCAAGCAAACAGGTTTTCATTGTCTTAAGAAATTGTTCTCAATGCTAATGTTGAGTCAGTAAGTCTTCAGAATTGCAGCTGTGAGTACATTTAGTTCCAGATGTGTTAGACTAGATTTCTTCCCGCAGTCCTGGCAATTTAGTACATGTTGTCAAAGATGAAGTCGTACAGCCAAACTGCAAGACTAGAGAGGGGAAAAAAAAGCATAAGAACAAAATTTTTTCTTGCTTTTGAGTAAGAGACTCACATCAGTCAGTCAGTCAGTCATTCTTCTGACCACTGGGTGTGTTAGGGGGACGTGATAAGGCAGCCGCTGTTTCTCTCCAGGCTCTTCTGTTGGTAGCTGTCATGAGGAGATCTGGCATTCAACTGTCGTGAGGAGATCTGGTGCCAACTGATTCAACAATCTTCACGGGGCAGTCCGGTCTCCGTAACTGATCAGTCCGATCCTTTTCTTTTTTGATTTACTGTCAAGTCACTGCTGTTAATCTTTGCACCAGACCTTTAAAGTTGATTTCATTATATTTGCAGCCTTTATAGCTCTTTTTTTTTTTTTTTCTTCTGCATGTGTTAAAGAGGTCATTGTTTTCCTTGGAGTTTGGATTCTCAAGTTTAATTGCTAGCTTTATGCTGTTATTGTTTACATTCCAATTTTTTTCTGTCGACTTTGTGTATGAAAATATGCCCATCTTGAATTTTGTTGGAACCAAAAACTATGCATCTTTATGCCTTCTGTTGATATATTTATAAAGCTCGTATACAAGAACTTGAGTTAAAAAAAAATAGTAACTTTGTCAAGTCCAAAGTTTTTCTTCACTGAAAATGCTCAAGATGGGTAAAGGCAGATGTACAGGCAGCTGTAACTTTACACAGTCAAACACTGAGAGCATCAGTGTGATATGTTAATGTTTACTAAGTGAGTGAAAGCAAGTTTGTATATATTTACTGAACACATTTTTTAACCAAGAATCAAGAGAACATGGAAATGCTCATAAACATTGCTTCTTATTCGATATCAATCAAGATAATGTTTATAATCTTCAGCTGAATTTTTATATTTTTTTAGTCATAGTATTTCTGGCATTTTCCTTGTTCTTTTATTCTTCTTCATCTTTTTTTTTTTTTTTTCGTTTTGTTTTGTTAATGTCTAATCCCTCAAGAGATTATATCCAACACTGTGTAATCAGCTCCTACATACATGACCACCCCCCATATAAGAATGTCCTAAAGCATTTTCAGCTGGCAATATCAGATGTGCATAAGGCAACACACCAGAGAAAACTTGCACTTCTGCTGAATTATTCTGCTGGTGCCAGGTCTGATCTTGCATGTGCAGAACACTGTCTCCTGTAAGTCCCCTGCTGGCAACAGTGATTGTTTTGTCCGGAAGCCAGCATGAATGAGAGCACCCCTCTGGACGGCACTATCACTTTCGTCCAACGATCGACCCATGAACTTGCCAACCACAAGGACTTCTTAATTACTTGTCGAACTTTGCACAGTCATGGACATAGGATGTCAAACTTTAGGTCACCACAAGGACGTCTTACATTGTTGAACTTCGCACAGTCATGGACAAGGAAAGTCAATGAAATTTTTTTGGTCACCACAAGAGCAGTGCATGAAGGGCATTAGAATTTGAGATTTTTCTTTAAAGTGGATGAGTATCAAGCAGTTGGTTGGGCTGATGCTATACAGGAGTATGAAAATGCAGCACTCATTTATTGCGGTCTTTATTTCTTTATTGTCATACTCTTTTTTTAATTCCTTTTTTTTTTGGAGGGGGAAGGGAGGGTATGTTTTGCTTTGTAAATCACAAGACAGGTTTTGAAAATGGAGCAAAGTTAAACAGGAAAATTTTAATTGAAAAAAGAATGTTTTGCCATTATAAGCTTGACATGGTTTTCACTGTGTATATATTTGTGAGGCTTTTTAATGGTTATGCACTTGTTAATTGTTGATGACTGTTATTTTTTTCAGATAATGCTTTCAAACATATCATATATTGATGCATTCTGGTTTTATATTTTTTATGACATGAATTATAGCCTATAGGGCCTATAGTGTAACTGCATTGTTATTTGTCGCCAAAAAAAATTTGTTCTTTTAAAGTTTGCAGTTATGTAATAAATGCTTCACCTTTCTGTCTGTTCATCCCTGTAGGGATGGCATGAGTTCTTATGGTACTAACCGCATCCCTTGTGCTAGTAATTCCCTCTTCTTTATCGTTGCCTTGACTGGGCCTTTTTCTGTCTTTACTGTCATCTACTTTGTGACTGTGTGTGTGTGTGTGTGTGTGTGTGTGTGTAGTTGTGCATGCACAAGCGTGTGAGTGTGGTTGATTCCCTGAATTTTGTTGCTGAAAATCTTTAATACTTTGTTTTCTCTGGACACAAGTTATAACATGCCATTTTTTTTTCGGGGGGGGGAGGGGGGGGGGTGTTTGTTTTTGGTTATAATCTGGCAATAAGATAGTTACATTGTTATTACAGAGTAGATGCTGGTATCCATTCTGTGATGTCTGTTTGCTTATTTGGCTTTCTTGTACATTTTTGGTCACATGTATGTGACTTTTTTTCGTTAGCGTATTAGTCATTTTTGTAAGCCGAGAGTGAAAAAAATGAATGGATTTGCTAATGCCCTCAGAATGGCCGAGATTTATCCACCTTGATGCACTCAGAATGGCATAGATTTATTCACCATAAGGATTTTATAGTTCAGCTACTGTCTTTTAATTTGTTTGTGTGGAGAGAGAGAGAGAGAAACTGAGAGGTACACTGCTACTGTCTTTTAATTTGTTGTGTGGAGAGAGAGAGAGAGAGACTGAGAGGTACACTGAACAAGAAGGTAGTGGTACGTGTAAGTAGAAAGAGAGAAAGAGCGGTAGTGTATAAGGATGGATCTGTTTTTATTCCACATGGTGACAGCCCTGAAAAGGCTGTGTGGGCTGTTTTTGTCTATAAAACCAAAAAGAAAAGAAAAAACTAGATTTCTGTCTGACCCATGGTTTGTTGATGACCTCAGTGAAATGCAACTTAACCCACATCTACGCAAAGTTATTTCCAATACTACTATAAAGATTTTGACGATTTTATGAGATGGAGGGAGGGGGTCGGGTTCTACATATACCCAACAGAAATAGATTTTTCGGATTATATTCCAGACTGCATGCTTTGTGGAAAATTACAAGAAGCCCTCCTCCCCCCTCCCTCCTCACCCTGCATTAATCATAATGTGGTGGTAAAATGGTGCTGCTCATTGGCTGTTGGCTCCCCTTGCCTTCCTTCCTTTCACCAACATCCTCCATTTCCCACCTCCTTTTTTATTGCTTTTCTTTTTTTTTTTTTTTTTTTAACCGTTTTCAGTTCTGACAGAACTCTGTTTTTATTATGTAAAATTCACTTGTGATGTAAACAACCATGACACCAGATAGCCACATATTTTCAGATTAAAAGCAAATGCTACCATGGTGAATCTGTGGACTTGTCCATCACCTCTTGAGGCCATCTTCAGGTGGTATGATCTGTGACAGTGGGTCTGCTATGGCTGAAATCTTTATCTGTGGTGATGGTATTTGTCTGAAGTTCAGGGAAAGGAGAGAGAGGAGGAGGAGGGGGATCGTTTATTTTTTCCAGTGTCTTTTTTAAGCGATGGGTTCTTTTTATGTTATTTGTATGACCTCATTGAGTAAGAATTTTTGTTGGCCAGTCTTGATGCTTTGTCAAGATATTTAGTGTTTATTTTTCCAATGAAGACTTGATGTTCATCTTTTGCCTAATCCCAAGTGTACTTGCAATTACTTCCACTTAATCAGTGTGTATTGCTGTCATGAAAAGCCATGTGTTGTATCACTGAACATTTTCTTAACAATAGTTGTTTTTGTCTTTGTGGTGGACATTTGTTATTTCAGTGTGCTTCAGTTTTTAAATACACTAATACATTCTGGTATTAGGTGTGTTGAACATTTTTGATAGATCATCAGAGAGACTTGAAAGTAAGTGATGGTTTGAGTGTAGACTTTTAGTTTCATTCCTGGCAAGATTTCTGTGTAATTTGGAGAAGGAAGATTTAAAAAAAAGGAAAAAAAAAAAAAGAAGAATCCCAGCCTAGGTATGCACTGAATTTTAAGGTTTCTTTCACAAGTTGCAAGTCAGTCTTCTCCTTCCGAAGGCCAGATCAACATTTAGGATATTCTAATAGAGCACACATCTGTAAACTCTAGTCCATGTGCCCTCACCCTCGACACATTTCTCTCCTATGTTGACATTGTACCTATTTATTGATTGATTTTTGTTCTGTATGTTCTGTAGGCCTCATGGTTTTTGCAGATGTGTGTAGCCTGAACAGGCTTGTCTGCACTTACCAGCAGTTTTCTTTCTTGATCTAACTGAAACTACATGAGTAACTGGTGAAAAATATTCCCAGACAGTTAACATTTGGTGTTAAAACATGATGCTGGGCTGTGAGGCTAAATTCAGTTAACCTGTTTACATTGACTTTTGTGACATTTCCATTGTGAAAAAAAAAAAATATCACAAATAAGAAAAAGAAGGAAAAAAAAAAAAAAAAAAATCATTGATAAATCCAATATGAAGAGTAAGATGTTATACTCTAATTCTTTGGTGCTTCAGTTTATCATGATGTAATCAGTTCATCAGCACTACGAAGTACTTTATTTCATAATGTGCACTCTAGTACTTTTTTACTTCAGTTTATTATGATTTGATTTAATTGGATCATCAGCTCTATGAAATACTTAATGTTTTGCTGTGTTCTCAAAAATTCTTTAGTTGCTCAGTTTATTATTAATTGATTTTATGTTTTCATCACCACTGTGAAATACCTGAATTTTTACTGTACACTCCTATTCTTCAGTATATCACTTTATCATCATCTGTCTGAATTTTTGACTCACTTCTACAAAATACTTACACTTTTACAATGCAGAATGTTGAAAAATATGGGAAATTTGTTATGAACAAATGGCTGATTCAGGTCACTATGACCCACAGGGCATTGTATTCTCTGGAAATTGCGGAGGGAGCTGGGAGAGTATAGGGTGAATAACAGGGGAGGTGGTTGGGCATTGAGTATGATACATTTCTGTGCTTGCACAAGCACTTGCAAGTGATTGTGTTTGATTCCGACCTACAAATATATGTTACATATCATGATGCAGTGATTGCTGCCTGAAGGGTGCTGCTGCTTTTTCGGCTTGAATTGTATTCCTTGCCCAGGGGAAATTCTGCGCTAGTGATTTCCTCTTTCCTGTCCCTGTTACTGAATGTGCCATGTTTCTTATTTCTATTGTTATTAATTGACGTCTACTGTAATGGCTTTGTGACCTGCTCACTTGTCTTTCAAGAAAGTTTTGACATATTTCCCTATGATTTCATTTAAGAAGAGCCAGCTAGAGAGGACAGTACCTATGCATTCACAGTACCTATGCATTCTGCAGAGTTGTTTGTTCATAGGGCTTTTTAATGGCTGTTTTGATGTGTAATGTGTTTTTTCAGTGATTTTGTGTGTGTTCTTTTTAAATACTTTGTTTATAATCTCAGAGAGAGTAGTGAAACAGTATGTGTTTGTGGTGGTGTGTTGTGTGTGTGTGTGTGTGTGTGTGTGTGTTTTTCTCTCTCTCTCTCTGTTTGTCCATCTATCGATCAATGTTGTTATCCGTCTTGTGTGTGTGTGTGTGTGTGTGTGTGTGTGTGTGTGTGTTGTTTGTGGTGTGTGTGTGTGTGTGTGTGTGTGTGTGTGTGTGTGTGTGTTTGAAAGAGAGAGTGAGAGAAAGGTAAGATCTGTTGTTTCTCAACTTGTAATGTTTTGTGTATCCCATGTATTATTTGCTTGAAACATTATACACAATGTATTCAGATTTTCCAAATGAGCAGATTCTTTTCAGCATCGTAATATCTGAATTAGTGGATGGTTTGTAGCGACAGCAAAGTCTGTAGTATTTCTTATTTTGATCATCTTGTATGTGGTTTTAACAGTAGAACAGTAGAAACCAAGTCTTTTTTTAAGT
The DNA here is from genome assembly GCA_016801955.1 of Conus betulinus. Classification (NCBI taxonomy): domain Eukaryota; kingdom Metazoa; phylum Mollusca; class Gastropoda; order Neogastropoda; family Conidae; genus Conus; species Conus betulinus. The sequence continues at coordinate 9,427 of JADBJO010009277.1, forward strand.
CATTAGCATAAAACTGCAGAGTTTGAATCTGAAAACATACCAGTTGTTTCCATTTTTTGAGTTTTGTTTTCTTTTAAAATGTTGATTTCATATTGTAGTATTTATTGTAACATTCATTTCTCAGCAAGGTATCCTGAGTATCAACAATAAAATCTGAGCAGTACGGCTTGCTTTGTTTTTTTTCTGTCTGTTTTTGTACATTTTGTTTCTCTCTGTATACAGATATTTACAGTTACATTCCATATTTCTGTCTATACTTCTGTTTTTTTAGTGTCTGGTTTTTTCTTTATCTCAATTTTGGAGGTTGCATTGAGAATTATTGGAGGACCAAGCTCAGTCAGAGTACAGGACTAGACACTTAATCAGTCATCTTAATTGTCATTTGTCACACACACACACACACACACACACACACACACACACACACACATCAATTGAAAAATATTCAAGGTGAGTAAAAAAACGTTCAAAATCAGCAACTAGAATACCTGGCTGCCACAAATTCAGTGTGTTTCTATGTGTTTTTTGTTGTGTACGAGGATGTGTGTGTTTGCAGAATGAACATACACATTTTGTCAAATGCAGATCGGCAACAATTTATGGTTCATGTATTAGTGAATGTTTACGGTCCAAATCGGGATGAACCAGATTTTTTCGAGACTATACAAAACAGAATTGAAGATTTAGGTATCTTGAAGGTAATTATCGGTGGAGATTGGAACTTGGTATTAAATCCAAATTTTGATTACTATAACTATAAACATATTAATAATGTCAAAGCAAGAGAAGCAGTATTAGAGATGATTTCCAAATATGAATTAGTAGATATATGGAGAGAATTGAACCCAGAAGTTCTCCGATACAGTTGGAGAAGAACAAATCCTTTTCAACAAAGCCGTTTAGATTTTTTTTTTAGTTTCTGACACTTTAGTAACCAATGTTAGTAACGCTGATATCCTCTTGGATATAGAAGTGATCACTCTTTAATAACAATAGAGGTAACATTTAAAGATGAAGAAAGAACCAAAGGGTTTTGGAAAATTTAACTCCTCATTGTTGAAAGATCATATTTATGTTGAACTCATTAACAATACTATAGAAGAAATGAAAGAACAATATGCAGCATTGCCTTATACAAGAGAGAATGTAAAAAGAATACCAGCTGATCGGATTCAGTTCATGATATCTGATCAATTGTTTTTAGATACACTGTTAATGGAAATTAGAGCAAAATCTATTACGTACAGCATAAATAAAAAGAGGGATTTAATAAAACATGAACAAGATCTAGAAAGAGAAATACAAACTCTAGAGAGAAAGTCGTTTATAGATGAAGATGACATGATAGTTTTGAATGAGAAAAAAACACAAATAGCAGAAATTAGGAAAACAAAACTAGAAGGTATTATTTTAAGATCCAAGCAAGATGGGCATCTCAAGGAGAGAAAAATCAATACTTACTTCTGCTCTTTAGAAAAAAGGCATTTTGTAAGCAAACGAATGTTGAAACTGGTGACAGATAACGGTCGAACACTATTCGAAAGAGATGAGATGTTGCAGGAGACAAAATCCTTTTTTCAGAATTTATATAAACAAAAAGAATCCCGGGAAATAGACATTGATAATTACATACACAGTTTGCCAAAGTTACCTGAAACAGAATCTGAAAACCTGGAAGGGTTCATAACTAAAGAAGCATCATCTGAAGCATTAAAAAGCATGCAAAATGATAAAAGCCCAGGTACAGATGGAATGACAGTGAATTTCTTTAAGTTTTTTTTCTGGAGACAGTTAGTGACTTCGTGGTTCGGTCATTAAACGAGGGATTTATTAAGGGAGAAATGTCAATAACTCAAAAGGAGGGAATAATAATTTGCATACCTAAAAATGAAAAACCTAGGGAATATTTAGGAAATTGGAGACCAATCTCACTCCTGAACGTTACATATAAAATTGGATCAACGTGTATAGCAAACAGGATGAAAAGGGTTATATCTAAATTAATCCATGAAGATCAAACCGGATTTATATCAGGAAGATACATTGGAGATAACATTCGAATTTTGTATGACTTAATACATTATTTAGAAAATAAAAACATGCCAGGTCTGTTGGTTTCTATTGATTTTGAAAAAGCTTTTGACTCAATTAACTGGAACTATATGGAAAAAGTTTTGAATGCATTTGGCTTTGGTAAAGATATAATTAAATGGATACATACCTTCTATACTAACATCAAGTCCTACGTGATCGTGAATGGAAAAATTTCAAAAAGCTTTGTAGTAGCCAGAGGATGCCGGCAAGGAGACCCAATATCGCCATATTTTTTTTTCTGTGTGCTGAGATATTAGCATGCAAAATCCGTGAAGATAAAGAAATTAAAGGAATTCAGATATCAGATACAGAATTTAAAGTAAGCCAGTTTGCTGACGACACCTCATTTACGTTAGAGGGAGATCAAAAGTCATACGAAAGACTGTTCAATACTCTAGAGGAATTTGAAGATTCTCAGGCCTAAAGTTGAATTTTGAAAAAACTATCAATGTATGGTTAGGTAAAAATAAGAAATCAAATATTAGATACTTAGCTAATAAGCGCATGATATGGAATCCCCCAAAATTTAAAATACTTGGGCTTTGGTTTACTACTGACCTATCGCACTTAACAGAAATCAATACAGCAAGCAAATATGTCGAAGTACAAAACCTTGTTTAAAATCTGGTCTAGAAGGATCTGTACACCACTGGGAAGAGTAGCCATCTTAAAATCGCTTATATTATCAAAATTAGTATACTTATGGATATTATTGCCAAATCCACCAGATGATTATATTAAACAATTACAGAAAATGTGTTTGATTTTGTGTGGGATAAAAAACCAGATAAAATAAAACGAATTTATTCAGTTCATAATGTCGAAAATGGAGGCATTGGAATTCCAAATATACAAGCCTTTATTCAGGGTCTGAAATTGTCTTGGATAAGAAAACTGATGACAGGCAATTCAAAATGGAAGAAATTAATGAAAGGCTCATATCCAGAAAGTGATCAGTTAAACTGCTATGGTGCTAAGAGATTTACAAATAATAAATATAATCAGTTTGGAAAGACGTATTTAATGCTTATGATAAATTAAACACTAATGTTGAATTAGATAACAACAAAGAGATGTCTGCTGAACCCATATTTTTCAACAACAAATTCAAAATAAATAATAGTCATTTCTTTTTTAAAACTTGGAACCTAAAAAATGTATACCTTGTGAAAGATGTTTTGAAAGAAAATGGAGAGTTTTTAAAACATGACGAATTTTCAGAAAAGTGGGGTCTAACAGTAAATTATCTTAACTACTTTGGTTGCATTCAAGCAATCAAAGAATATGCCAGAAAAAGAAATATAATCTTCGAAAATAACTGTAGTAACGAAAATAATAAATCAGTACAAATAATATTTGAAGTACATAAAGGAACAAAGATTTTTTACAGTTTACTCTTAGAAAAACATGTAATATTCGACATAAAAGCCTTTATGAACTGGGAAACTCAATTAGCCATATATATTAATTGGGAGACTGTTTTAAAAAAAAGATTAATAAAATAAAAGAAATAAAGCTTAAATGGTTTCAACTGAAACTGTGTCATGGAATTTTAGTGTCAAATATCCTATTACAAAAAATGGGAGTAACTGATAATGATAATGCAACTTTTGTTGCAATGAAAGAGATACTGTGCAACATTATTTATGGTACTGCCCATTCTCCCAGATGTTCTGGAAAGATTTTGAAAAAAAAATAAGAGAGAAATGCAGTAACTGTGAAAGATTATCACTTAATGTTGAATTGATTTTTATTTGGCACAGACGATACAACACTAACTGAAGATACTTTTGATCTAATTATTTTTATGGGCAAAATTCTTTATTTATAAGTGCAGGATAACTCATATAAAACCAAAACTGGAAATATTTTTGACTGAGTTAACCCGTAGGTATACACTGGAAAAATATGTACATGTATTAAATATGTGTTACTATGATTTTAAAAAGAAGTGGCTACCATACTCAGGATTATTGTTGGAGGGATAGCAATCGATATGGATGATCCTTCAATACACTGTATAGATGCTGTGTTTAAAAATAAAAAAAAAAAAAAAGGGGGGGGGGGGGGGGGGGGGTCCATACATATTGAATAGTACTGACATATGCTATGAACAAAGAATTCAAAACATGATTTTGTGTTGCTGTATGAGGACCTTGTAGAAAACACCCTTTGCATTAACATTATAATTTTTGTATTTGTACATATATAGTGTTTATGAGAAAGTACTCTTTTTGTTTTGTGGAATACTGAAATGTTATTGCTGGATACTCATTTTGGAAAGAAAAGAACCGAACAACGACAGTCCGATGTGACGTGAAATGGCAGGATTCGGGCGAAGCGGAACATCGATTCCAGACTTCTCTATTGTGTGATTTGGAAAAAAAAAGAAAAGAAAAAAAGTTATAAGAATTTGATTATTGACAAATCATTGCAGTCCTAATTCTGCAAGACATGTTAGGATTCGGTAACCCGTAACCTAAGCTCGACTCACGCAGCCATTTACACACACACACACACACACACACACACACACACACACACACACACACGCACGCACGCACACACACACACACACGTCATCAAACATGGCGACTGAAGACATCTCTTTTTAACTGCTGCCACCAGAAGACGGTCATGGGAAGACTCCGGCGCTCACACAAAGCTCCAAAAAGCTGGGTAATGTCACTCCTAAGTTACCAACTATGACCTCGTTTCGAGATCAGCTTGCTCCTGTGCCTGCTTTGTGTGATTCTAGTCATACCAAAAATCGCGATCAGAGTGTTAGTGCAAAATATTCATCCACCACGATAATTTTCTTAATGCTCTGAATGTTCAAAACTAGTCGCTTGGTCAAAAACCAACCTACCCCGACTACATGCTGTGCGTTTTCATCAGAACTCAGAGAAAATATATGTGCGAACCATGTGCCTCGGGACTCATGACCACAGAACTTTTGTTTGAAAATTGAAATCAAAAATCAAATCTAGATCGAGAAGGCTGTGCTGGAACTACTTCTCTTAGTGCCGTGAGTACCAGATCTAAATCGGTCGATCCCTCTGTCCAACACGATGAGAAAACAACATCAGAAACGTCCTCGCATTTTCACGACAGAGTCTGCACTGACAATCAAGCAAAACAAGATCTCTTTTTTCTAAAAATGAGCGACTCGGTTTCTGATCTAAAATCAACAATTTTAAAACAATACGAACAGCTATGCGCCATCATGAAAGAAAAAAATAAGTTCTCTCCTCAACCAGTGCCAAGACAAAATCCAGCAAGCCAAATCTCTGTCCATCACTCAACACAAACAACTGTTACAACACCTACCTCTCTATTCAAAATCGCAGAGGCTTCTTCAGCTGAAGGCAAAATAAAGAGACCGAGTTACTCAGATGTTCTAAAAAAATGGAAAAAGTTCGTTTGTGGAACACTCTGACGGAAAACAAAGTGACGTAAAATTGGATGACGAAAGTAAGACGCGGCTTGAAAAAGAACGATCTATTCCCAGAGGAAACAGTTTTGAGACAAAAAAAACAAAAAAAAGAAAGAAAGTGCCCTCAAAATGATTAAACCCAAAGTCCGGGACATCCAACACACGCATCAGAGCACAAACAGGCAACAAACAGGAGCAAACAAGTCAAACATACCTAAACCTGACAGCACATCAGATCTACCCCAGGTTCTAGTGTTGCATGACTCTGTATTGAATGGAGTTTCCGGAGATCGTTTAGGATATGCCTACGGTCTTGTTGTCAGGAACCAGAAGATTTACACAATCAGAGAATGCAAAGATCTGCTCTTTGACAAAACTCTCCCAGATTATGATGTTGTTGTACTCCATGTGGGTTTAAATGACCCTTAAAAACATCAAGAGATCCAAAAGCTACATCAAACACATTCATCAACCTGGTGAAAGACCTTCAAAAGAAACACCCTACAATGCGCATTGTCGTTAGCAAGGTAGCACCAACATGCCTCTCAGATCTCAACAACAAACGTGAAGTTTTTAATGCTGCAAATCTTTCAAGTCTTCACAATGTCAAAAATGTCTCCTTTGTGTCTCATGAAAACATCAACAGCAAGAGACAATACATGCGGGACAACATTCATCCCTCCACAAAAGGCTCGAGCGTTTTTGCTGGCAACCTGGGCCGCCATCTGCATTACCTGTTCTGGACGAACAAAGGCGGCATCATCGGAACATCCCAAGAGAACGCCATCAGGACGGCAGACTGAGACCTCGGTACTATCACATGGACCACTTGCTGCCCATGCCTCCTTTCCCACCGAGAAGACCTGACATCTTTTTCGATTGGTTCCCGTGATCGTCTTCTACCAGCAGAATGATAGTAGTATCTCTCCAATTCGCCATTACTGAAACCACTCTACAACTGTAGTTTAACTAAATCTCGTGTTTTCTTTTTTTTTTTTCCATTGTTGTGTTGTGCTTGTAGTTTGTTTCAAAGTTTAACTTGTATTTATTGAGACTTATTTTTTTTATTGTATTTTAATTTTTTTTTTTTTCTTTAGCTTTTGAATGCCAACTGTATCAATGACTAACAAATCAAAAATTGACATTTTACAATGGAACTGTCGATCAGTGTGTCAACCAATATCGCGAACTTTCAAGAACACATAGAGAATAACTCCTGTACAGTGCAGTGCTTATTCTTCAGTCACTAAATGTGTCCAAGATGAGCTTACCACGTCTCGCTCATTTCTTCTACCCTCCAGTGTATCATCTCTCTGAGGAAACAGGAAAAGTGAACTGTGCCATCTATATACATGAAAAGCTATCTTACCATCCAATTTCAACGCCAGTGCCATCGACTGCGCCAAATATCCACTCTTGTGCAGCTTGTGTCAAATTTGATAACTCATTAATTTTAAATATTCTTTCTGTTTATCTCCCTAAAGGTGTTGATGATTGTAACAGTGACTGGTTACGTACCCTGGGTACCCAAAATGAAAAGTGGCTAGTAGCCGGTGACTTTAATGAACATGCCCCATTTTGGGATAGTGGCTGCCCTAAGGTCAGCTCCAATCGTCTAGTGGAGAATATTTCGGACTCGGCACTCTTTCTTCTAAATGATGGAACCATAACCAGATTGCCTGATGTTCCTAGCCACAAACCATCTGCTATTGACCTGTCTTTGATTTCGCCATCACTAGCGACTAGCTGTACTTGGCAAGTTCATAATAACACTTTAGGTAGCGATCACCTCCCAATTACCATTTCCTTGAGAGGATTTACAATTTTGCATGATGATACAAGGGATAAAATCCAAAATTTAATTATAAACGAGCTGACTGGGATAAATTCAAGTCCATTTTAATGTCCTTTAATGTTAGCATGCTGGAGAACCCAGATATTGATAAAATGTATTGTAACTTTTTCTGAATCGGTCTTGAAAGCTGCAACCGAGGCAATTCCAAAATTTAGTCAGACAAAATCCTCTAAACATGCTGGCAAGGTCTGGTGGACGGAATCCTGCAAAGATGCTGTTAATAAAAAGAATCAAAGTTCAAAATACACGCAAAAGACAAAAAAGTAGATGACTTACTCCCCATGAAACGGGCAAAAATGAAAGTACTAGGATTATAGAAAAAGCCAAAAGCGATTACTGGTCATCATTTTGTGTAAATGAAGTTAATGATAACAAAGATTTTAAAAAGGTATGGACAAAGATACACGAAATGAAACATGGAATACATCTGCCCGCTTATCCAATCACCGTAGGGCATGAACAATTCCCAACATCAGCTCAAAAAGCTGAACTGTTTGCTGATTTTTTTTGCAAAAAATAGCTCCAAAATTAGTCTCTCAGAAAAGTGCAGAACTTTGAGGGAAGACCAGTCAATAACCATATCTATTCTGACCCAGAAGAAAACAACGAACATTATTTAAATGCAGAAAACATTATTAGAAGAATTAGAAATGCTATATCGTCATTGTCAACAAAGAAAACTTCAGTTGGTTTAGACGCAGTCTCAAACGAAATGTTAAGAAACCTTCCAATCAATTTTACAACATTTCTGTACACCATTATGAAAAAATGTTGGATAGATGGGAAGACTCCATCTGTTTGGAAAGATTCTGTCATTGTGCCCATTCTCAAGCAGGGCAAACCTAACTCTGATATTAATAGTTATCGTCCTATCGCTCTCACCTCTCACACTGGTAAACTAATGGAAAAAATTGTATTAATAGACTTACTTATCATTGTGAAAAAAATGGACATATTCCTACCGCTCAGGCTGGATTTAGAAAAGGCCGATCGACTGTTGATCACCTTGTAAAGCTTACAACTCAGGTAAAAAACGTCAATTTGCCAGGAGAAAAAATGTACTTGCAACTTTTTCGATGTCAAAAAGGCGTATGATCAAGTCTGGCATGAGCGACTTTTATATAAACTTAAAATGATAGGTCTCTCTGGTCACATTTATGATTACTTCAAAGAATTTCTGGCTAATAGAACAATTCAAACAAAAATAGGAATACATATTCTAGCAAGAGATTTTGTGGAGATGGGCATCCCTCAGGGTTCTGTAACTGCCCCACTGCTTTTTAATATCCTAACGCATGATCTCACAAAAAGTATTTCTGAAAATTCAAGTTTAGTTCAGTACGCTGACGATATTTGTATATGGATGAAATGTTACTTTAAAAAAGAACACACCTTCAAGGTCAATTACATACATGAAAAAATATATCAAAGAGACTTAGACAGTATCGCTAGATTTATGTTTGAGAATGGATTATGTCTGTCTGCTGAGAAATCTCATATGATGCTTTTTGACGCTGGTGGTAGTTTTCATAATCTCCCTACTTTTAAGATGGATGACACTGTACTTACCTATACATCTTGCATAAAGTTTTTAGGTGTACATCTAACTTCAAAATTATCATGGAACACACATATTGAATATATCATAACTCAAGCAAGGAAAGCTCTTAATCTTCTGAAAGTTGTGAGCTACCAGAATTGGGGACAGGATACGTGCACTTTAATTCATTTATCAAACTCTCTGGTCAGGACAAGGATTTCATATGCACAGGAAGTATATTTTTCAGCTCCTAAGTATCTTTTAAAAAAGTTACAAAGCACAGATTGCAAGGCATACAGAATAGCCCTGGGAGTTCCCCTTTACGCTTCCATTTTAGGGACATATCATGAAGCTGGCGTTTTTGCCCCTGGATGCTTATCGAAAATTAGCCTGTGCTAAATACATTCTAAGATGTTCTACTGTTCAGAACTCAAATGAGGATGAACTTAACATGCGATCTGATTTAGATTTTCCAAAAACGCGCAAAAACAATACGATCAAAAATAAACCATCCTTACGTACTCCTCAAACCTGTTGAAATCTGCCAAATTGATCACAAAACCATTGCTCCACGTCATCCCCTGAGTCCCATTCCTAGTTGGGAACTCATCCCGGCAAGGTTTGATTATAAATACACTGACTTGCAAAAGAATGTCAATAATAACGTCCTAGGTGCTATGGCCAAGTCACATATTGACGATAGTTATCCTAATCACTTAAAAGTTTATACAGACGGATCCCTATTAAATGGCAATGCTGGTTCCGGCTTTGTTATTCCTGCTTTGAAAGCAGATAAATCTTTTCATCTTGGAAAGGGGTTTTCTGTCTTTACGGCTGAATTGATAGCAATTCTAATGGCTCTGCATTATATTATTGACATTCCACGTGATTTTTCTAGAATACTTTTTTGTGTTGATTCCAAATCTGTTCTTCAAGCATGGAATCTGTTGCTGCTACCAATCGCGCCGAGATTATCACCGAACTAAAAATTCTGATCCATTTCCTTACATCTAGAGGATAACAGTGGACTTTTGCTGGATTCCGTCACATTGTGGGATTGTAGGAAATGAATGGGCAGACAGAACTGCCCGCATGGGATCCAAAAACTTTGAAAATTCTGTCTATGTCAAAATACCCTTGAGTCTTCACGAAGCCTATGGACTCTTAAATAAAGTCTCTTTTGAGTCTTTTTATAAGCTGTATAAAGATTCAGTTCTCGTTAAAATACATGTACAAGATTCTTCACTGAGTTGCTGTTCAAGAACTCAGAAATCTACCCGTCCATCTAACTCGCCCAACCAAATTCGTAAACTGTATAAAGACGCATGTACATGTACACAAATTTCGGAAACTGGAATCTCTCTTATATAGGCTCAAAGTTAACGCTCTTCGTACAAAATTCCACAGAAATTTACAATGCGCTTGTGGAGCAGTCGACAGTTTCAATACTCTGCATTTTCTTTTTAACTGTTCCTATTTTAACTCATCTCTCTCCAACTTCCGACAAAAAGATTCCCTTGATGTTAAGCCCAGTTGGCTCGTTTGTGTAAATATTTCCAGGTGTTTTTTTTTTTTTTTTCTTTTTTTTTTTTTTCTTTTTTTTTTTTTTTTTTTTTTTTTTTGTTTGTAATTTTATCCTTTAAATTGTTACATTTAGAACAGTATTTTCTTTTCAATAGTCAAAGTCGCATATGCACACACACGCACGCGCGCGCGCGCGCGTGCACACACACACACACACGCGCGCGCGCGCGCACACACATACACACACGCGCGCGCGCGTGCGCGCGCGCACACACACACACACACACACACACACACACACACACACACACACACACACACACACACACACACATTCGTACGTAGGCCTATACTAGCATTTTGCATACATTATTTCCATTTCTCTCATCCACTCATTTCTGTATTATTTTGTCTAATATCACTTTAAGTGAACAGACGTTAATTGAAGTAACTAACACACACACACACACACACACACACACACACACACACACACACACACACACACACACACACACACTTTGGAAACAAATGCACGCCTTTGAGATTGTGGGATAGGAATACAGAAAAAGTGGATAATAATGAGACGTTTTACGACAAAATTTGACTTACATTTGGAACACACAAACACAGAGAAAATGAACGGAACTGATACTATATATACCTGTTTCGTTACCTTTCGCATGTTTCAGTTCTCTCTCTCTCTCTCTCTCTCTCTCTCTCTCTCTCTCCTCTCTCTCTCTCTCTCTCTCTCTCTCTCTCCCTCCCTCTCTCTCCCATCATGTGGCTATTTATCCTTAATGACCAAAGCTAACGTAAATAACGGCAAGACAGGAAGGCCTGGAGAGTATATCTAAATTGGTTGATGTGAGAGTTCATGAAAAACAAGGTGATTCCCACAGATTAATTATTCTGGACATTGATTACACACTCTAATGGTCTTTTCAGACTCGTAAACTGTCAAAAAAGTATTTCAGCTACATGGAATAAAGCAAATCCTCGATCAACATAAGATTAAGATTATTCTTTCACACACACACACACACACACACACACACACACACACACACACACACACACACCACACACACACACACACACACACACACACACACACAACACACACACACACACACACACACACCACACACACACACACACACACAGAGCCAGATATTGACTATGTCTAAATGCGCTACGACTTAGCAATCAAAAACTGCCTAAAATCACTAGAGAGTTTGAAAAGATGATCTATCAAGCTCCTACTTCTCTAATTATCTGCTCTTCCATTGAATGATCACAAAACGATTTATATTCTCCGTTTCGGCCTAAGATGGAGAGGTGAGGTGAGGTAAGGTAAGGTAAGGTAAGGTAAGGTAAGGTAAGGTAAGGTAAGGTAAGGTAAGGTAAGGTAAGGTAAGGTAAGGTAAGGTAAGGTAAGGTAAGGTAAGGTAGGTAGGTAAGGTAAGGTAAAGGTAAGGTAAGGTAAGGTTGCTTATAGCCCAACCGACCGCAAAGGGCCATATCAGGGCTGTCACCACGTTAAAATCAACTCACAAGTCATCAAAAACAAAACAAAACAAAACAAAAGCAAAAACAAACACAACAAAACAAAAAAAAAAAAAAAAAAAAACTTTCACACATCCCTTTGAAATACATCTTCTAAAAACGCACCAGAAACTGTGTTGAAAAATCTTTCTTCCGTAAAATCTTAAATCAGGTGAAAAATGTTAATCTCTTTCAGAAACCCAAAGATCACGTCAGGTGGGACATCTCTGAACAGGGTTTTCATGGACTCGGCTGTAAAGTGTTTATGGCTCACATCAAGATGGAGATGTAATTAATCAGTTTTTAATGTATAAAATCATTTGCAAACTCCCAGCTCAGCATCTCAGCATCTTTAAGACAACTCCCAGTGACCAATGTCTGAGGTCAAAGTAAATTGTTCATTCCCTGTATAAGAACACAGTTGTTATATGTCGTTCTCCACAAATTTGGGTGGAAAAGTATGGAACAAAACTCCTAATCATCTAACCCAAAATAGATGAGTACCATCCTATCACGCGGACCTTCTTAAACATCTGCCTGTCTATCTGTCTGTCTGTCTGTCCGTTCTTTTGTCCGTCCGTCCGTCCGTCCGTCCATCTGTCTGTCTGTCTGTCTCTCTCTCTCTCTCTCTCTCTCTCTCTCTCTCTCTCTCTCTCTCTCTCTCTCTCTCTCTCTTCGGGATATAAGTTTGTGAAGTAAGTTGCATACTTTCTGTTGAAGAAGAAGCAAAACAAATATGATTTCTTATTTTGATGTGCTCTGTATTCTCAATCCTAAAACGAAACTCATCATCAATAACATTTAAAAAAGCCTATCACTGTCTCAGAAGACCAGATGAAGCCAGTGTCTTTCTTGGTCAAGTGACATCTCCCTCCCCCGAAACAATTCCCACTCTTTCTCACTTATCTCTGTCTCTCTATCTATCTGTCTGTCTCTGTCGCTCTGTCTCTTCCTCTCTCTCTGTCTCTCTCTCTCTCTCTCTCTCTCTCTCTCTCTCTCTCTCTCTCTCTCTCACACACACACACCACACACACACACACACACACACACACACACACACACACACATACGCACGCA
>JADBJO010009277.1:27500-36117 GCA_016801955.1 Conus betulinus
CGTTATCATTGCTAAATTACATCTTTTTCGTTTTCCCCCTAGCTGCGCACGCTCAAAATGATTCTGTGTTTCTTTCATTAATCAAAAAAAAAAAACAAACAAACAAAAAAAAAAGCCTAACTAATCACTCTCTTCCACTGGTTGCTGAATCAGATGTTGGATGTTATCTAATAACTTTCAACTATCCTGGAGTCTAAAGCTGTTGGAGCGCCATATAAAAGCTTCAAGCCGGCTCCCTTCATCCCTCCCGTCTGCAAGACGCTCTTGGGCAGTTGTGAGTGTGAGATCAGTCCATTCACTGATGCTGTCCTCCCATCTCTTTCTCTGTCTTCCTCTCCTTCTGTCTCCTCGCACCCTTCCTTGTAGACTGGTTTTGGCAAGTCCTGTTGTTCTTGAGACATGACCATACCATCTCGTTTTCCTTCCTGCAGGTCTTCAAATGGTCCAGTCGCTTGCCTTACTCTGGTCTGGACCTCCGGGCTGTAATATGCTCTCTGTATGAGATGCCAAAGATCTTGTGGAAGCATCTCATCTTTTATGCCCGAATCCTTCTTTCACGTTCAGCTGTCAGAATCCACGTGTCAAAAGTTCAGGGGATAATTATGACAATGACCAGGGAGCGCATCCTTCTGATCTTGGAACTGATCGTGATGTTTCTGCCATTCTAGAGGCGTCTTAGTCTGGCTAGCGCTGCTGTCGTTTATGCCGCTCTGGAGGAGCACTTCAGGTTTTGATCCCTCATCTGAAACGATGTCCCGAGGTACTTGAGGCCCTGAACTGTCTCTCCTATTTCTTTACGTGATAGCGACGTTAGCAGTGATGGCGCTGGTGTTGCTGTCTATCAGTTTCGTGATCTCCACACTTCACACAGTGTTGAGAAGTTGTCATTGCCTATAACTGGGGGTGGATGTGAGGGCGTGGGGGTGGGGGGGGGGGGGGGGGGGTGATGGGGTGCATTCAGGACTTGTGGGTCTCCTGTTGTGATGAAGTTGTATAATATCAGAGCAGTATTCTGCCCAGCGGTTGAAACTGGCCTTGTCGTTTGTGACACACTCCCCTGACTTGTCCAGGATGGTGGAAACTCGCCTTTGTTCAGAGGTTCTCAGGTCTTTGTTCAGAGGTTCTCAGGTCTTTGTTCAGAGGTTCTCAGGTCTTGTTCAGAAGTTCTCGGGTCTTTTGCAGTTGATATGCTTTGCTGTCCTTCTGTAGATTGTCCTCTAAGTCTTGGCACTGCTCCCCTACCCATGTCCATTGCTTTCTTCATGTTTTTCTTCATCTCCTTGCTAACTGCTCTATACTGTTTTCCTCCAACTGTTTCATTTTTTTTCTTGTTCGTCAGCTCTCTCCTCTTGTCGCTGGAATCAAGAATGTCTGCTGGGACCCAGCACTCTTTGAGAGGCGATGTTTCCGAGGATGTCACTGGCAGCTCCGATCACCACAGCACCGCAACACCTTGAACACTGCAGGGGACCAAAACTGTAGTGTAGCTTATTAGATTCATCAAATACTGTTTTGTTAGACTGGTCATCTCAACAGCAGAACTCGGTGTCTTAAAGTTTCTCCGCAGGTCCGGACCTAAAGTGGGGACCCTGACGTGTCCTCCAGGCACGAAATGAGCATCACATGTTGTGGTGCCATCCCAGTAGACACCTGCCTTGTGAAGGGCATGCAATAAAGCAGACCACCCCTGAAGTTTGTCTCAGTTATTATTCATTCCTCCCACCGCTTTCCATCACTTCCCCAGCAGGCTGCCTTTTCTTTCTCTCTGTCTGTCCCTTTATCTTGTCAGGCTGCCTTTTCTTTCTCTCTGTCTCTCCCGTTATCTTGCCAGGCTGCTAGACTTCGGGCGCAGACGATAACTAATTAAATATGCATTGAAGAAAGGACAAGTTCCGAACCATATTGAGTTCTTCGCCGAGATATGGATAATGTTTTGTTTGTCTGTTTGCATGTCTGCTTTTTTTTTTTTTTTTCGAACATTAAAGTAAGTCTGACTTTAAAAAGTAAGGAATAACCAAAATTTAAAAATGTTGAGTTTGTGCGTGCCTCACGGCGTGCTGTGTGTGTGTGTGTGTGTGTGTGTGTGTGTGTGTGTGTGTGTGTGTGTGTGTGTGTGTGTGTGTGTGTGTGTGTGTGTGTGTGTGTGTGTGCGTGTGTGTGTGTGTGTGTGTGTGTGTGTGTGTGTGTGTGTGTGTGTGTGTGTGTGTGAGAGAGAGAGAGAGAGAGAGAGAGGAGAGAGAGAGAGAGAGAGAGAGAGAGAGAGAGAGAGAGAGAGAGAGTTTTCTCATATGATGTTTGCGGTTTTTTTATCATTACTTCCATTAAAAAAAACCGATTCTTTTACAGACAATTCATTACGTTACCCTTAATATTTTGTCTGTTGTCTATCAGTCTGTTGGACAGTGCTTTTTTTCTATGGTGAGCAGAACGAAAAAGCTGTTCTTGGGAGTGTTGTTCAAGAGAGGCGATTGAAAGAACAGCAAGCAACAAGCAGTGAAAACATACACACAACAGAGTCCCAATTCAATTGGAACCTTGGAACCCTCTTAGAGAATGCGATTAAAACCAACAAAGCATTCCAGTTGTCTTCAAGAGAGGCGATTGAAAGAACAGCAAGCAACAAGCAGTGAAAACATAAACACACAACAGAGTCCAATTCAATTTGAACCTTGGAACCCTCTTAGAGAATGCGATTAAAACCAACAAAGCATTCCAGTTGTCTTCAAGAGAGGCGATTGAAAGAACAGCAAGCAACAAGCAGTGAAAACATAAACACAACAGAGTCCCAATTCAATTGGAACCTTGGAACCCTCTTAGAGAATGCGATTAAAACCAACAAAGCATTCAAGTTGTCTTCAAGAGAGGGCGATTGAAAGAACAGCAAGCAACAAGCAGTGAAAACATAAACACAACAGAGTCCCAGTTCAATTGGAACCTTGGAACCCTCTTAGAGAATGCGATTAAAACCAACAAAGCATTCAAGTTGTCTTCAAGAGAGGCGATTGAAAGAACAGCAAGCAACAAGCAGTGAAAACATAAACACAACAGAGTCCCAGTTCAATTGGAACTTGGAACCCTCTTAGAGAATGCGATTAAAACCAACAAAGCATTCAAGTTGTCTTCAAGAGAGGCGATTGAAAGAACAGCAAGCAACAAGCAGTGAAAACATAAAACACAACAGAGTCCCAATTCAATTGGAACCTTGGAACCCTCTTAGAGAATGCGATTAAAACCAACAAAGCATTCAAGTTGTCTTCAAGAGAGGCGATTGAAAGAACAGCAAGCAACAAGCAGTGAAAACATAAACACAACAGAGTCCCAGTTCAATTGGAACCTTGGGAACCCTCTTAGAGAATGCGATTAAAACCAACAAAGCATTCAAGTTGTCTTCAAGAGAGGCGATTGAAAGAACAGCAAGCAACAAGCAGTGAAAACATAAACACAACAGAGTCCCAGTTCAATTTGGAACCTTGGAACCCTCTTAGAGAATGCGATTAAAACCACAAAGCATTCAAGTTGTCTTCAAGAGAGGCGATTGAAAGAACAGCAAGCAACAAGCAGTGAAAAACATAAACACAACAGAGTCCCAGTTCAATTTGAACCTTGGAACCCTCTTAGAGAATGCGATTAAAACCAACAAAAAGCATTCAAGTTGTCTTCAAGAGAGGCGATTGAAAGAACAGCAAGCAACAAGCAGTGAAAACATAAACACAACAGAGTCCCAGTTCAATTGAACCTTGGAACCCTCTTAGAGAATGCGATTAAAACCAACAAAGCATTCAAGTTGTCTTCAAGAGAGGCGATTGAAAGAACAGCAAAGCAACAAGCAGTGAAAACATAAACACAACAGAGTCCCAATTCAATTGGAACCTTGGAACCCTCTTAGAGAATGCGATTAAAACCAACAAAGCATTCCAGTTGTCTTCAAGAGAGGCGATTGAAAGAACAGCAAGCAACAAGCAGTGAAAACATAAACACAACAGAGTCCCAATTCAATTGGAACCTTGGAACCCTCTTAGAGAATGCGATTAAAAAAACCAACAAAGCATTCAAGTTGTCTTCAAGAGAGGCGATTGAAAGAACAGCAAGCAACAAGCAGTGAAAACATAAACACAACAGAGTCCCAGTTCAATTGGAACCTTGGAACCCTCTTAGAGAATGCGATTAAAACCAACAAAGCATTCCAGTTGTCTTCAAGAGAGGCGATTGAAAGAACAGCAAGCAACAAGCAGTGAAAACATAAACACAACAACAGAGTCCCAATTCAATTGGAACCTTGGAACCCTCTTAGAGAATGCGATTAAAACCAACAAAGCATTCCAGTTGTCTTCAAGAGAGGCGATTGAAAGAACAGCAAGCAACAAGCAGTGAAAAACATACACACAACAGAGTCCCAGTTCAATTGGAACCTTGGAAACCCTTCTAGAGAATGCGATTAAAACCAACAAAGCATTCCAGTTGTCTTCAAGAGAGGCGATTGAAAGAACAGCAAGCAACAAGCAGTGAAAACATAACACAACAGAGTCCCAATTCAATTGAACCTTGGAACCCTCTTAGAGAATGCGATTAAAAACCAACAAAGCATTCCAGTTGTCTTCAAGAGAGGCGATTGAAAGAACAGCAAGCAACAAGCAGTGAAAACATAACACACAACAGAGTTCCCATTCAATTGGAACCTTGGAACCCTCTTAGAGAATGCGATTAAAACCAACAAAGCATTCAGTTGTCTTCAAGAGAGAGGCGATTGAAAGAACAGCAAGCAACAAGCAGTGAAAACATAAACACAACAGAGTCCCAATTCAATGGAAACCTTGGAACCCTCTTAGAGAATGCGATTAAAACCAACAAAGCATTCCAGTTGTCTTCAAGAGAGGCGATTGAAAGAACAGCAAGCAACAAGCAGTGAAAACATAAACACAAAAACAGAGTCCAATTCAATTGGAACCTTGGAACCCTCTTAGAGAATGCGATTAAAACCAACAAAGCATTCCAGTTGTCTTCAAGAGAGGCGATTGAAAGAACAGCAAGCAACAAGCAGTGAAAAACATAAACACAAACAGAGTCCCAATTCAATTGGAACCTTGGAACCCTCTTAGAGAATGCGATTAAAAACCAACAAAGCATTCCAGTTGTCTTCAAGAGAGAGGCGATTGAAAGAACAGCAAGCACAAGCAGTGAAAACATAAACACAACAGAGTCCCAATTCAATTGGAACCTTGGAACCCTCTTAGAGAATGCGATTAAAAACCAACAAAGCATTCCAGTTGTCTTCAAGAGAGGCGATTGAAAGAACAGCAAGCAACAAGCAGTGAAAAACATAAACACAACAGAGTCCCAATTCAATTGGAACCTTGGAACCCTCTTAGAGAATGCGATTAAAACCAACAAAGCATTCCAGTTGTCTTCAAGAGAGGCGATTGAAAGAACAGCAAGCAACAAGCAGTGAAAACATAAACACAACAGAGTCCCAATTCAATTGGAACCTTGGAACCCTCTTAGAGAATGCGATTAAAACCAACAAAGCATTCCAGTTGTCTTCAAGAGAGGCGATTGAAAGAACAGCAAGCAACAAGCAGTGAAAACATAAACACAACAGAGTCCCAATTCAATTGGAACCTTGGAACCCTCTTAGAGAATGCGATTAAAAAAACCAACAAAGCATTCAAGTTGTCTTCAAGAGAGGCGATTGAAAGAACAGAACAGCAAGCAACAAGCAGTGTGAAAACAAAACACAACAGAGTCCCAATTCAATTGGAACCTTGGAAACCCTCTTAGAGAATGCGATTAAAAACCAACAAAGCATTCAAGTTGTCTTCAAGAGAGGCGATTGAAAGAACAGCAAGCAACAAGCAGTGAAACATAAACACAACAGAGTCCCAGTTCAATTGGAACCTTGGAACCCCTCTTAGAGAATGCGATTAAAACCAACAAAGCATTCAAGTTGTCTTCAAGAGAGGCGATTGAAAGAACAGCAAAGCAACAAGCAGTGAAAACATAAACACAACAGAGTCCCAGTTCAATTTGAACCTTGGAACCCTCTTAGAGAATGCGATTAAAAAAACCAACAAAGCATTCAAGTTGTCTTCAAGAGAGGCGATTGAAAGAACAGCACAGCAAGCAACAAGCAGTGAAAACATAAACACAACAGAGTCCCAGTTCAATTGGAACCTTGGAACCCTCTTAGAGAATGCGATTAAAACCAACAAAGCATTCAAGTTGTCTTCAAGAGAGGCGATTGAAAGAACAGCAAGCAACAAGCAGTGAAAACATAAACACAACAGAGTCCCAGTTCAATTGGAACCTTGGAACCCTCTTAGAGAATGCGATTAAAACAACAAAGCATTCAAGTTGTCTTCAAGAGAGGCGATTGAAAGAAACAGCAAGCAACAAGCAGTGAAAACATAAACACAACAGAGTCCCAATTCAATTGGAACCTTGGAACCCTTAGAGAATGCGATTAAAACCAACAAAGCATTCAAGTTGTCTTCAAGAGAGGCGATTGAAAGAACAGCAAGCAACAAGCAGTGAAAACATAAACACAACAGAGTCCCAATTCAATTGGACCTTGGAACCCTCTTAGAGAATGCGATTAAAAAACCAACAAAGCATTCAAGTTGTCTTCAAGAGAGGCGATTGAAAGAACAGCAAGCAACAAGCAGTGAAAAACATAAACACACAACAGAGTCCCAATTCAATTGGAACCTTGGAACCCTCTTAGAGAATGCGATTAAAACCAACAAAAGCATTCCAGTTGTCTTCAAGAGAGAGGCGATTGAAAGAACAGCAAGCAAAACAAGCAGTGAAAACATAAACACAACAGAGTCCCAATTCAATTGGAACCTTGGAACCCTCTTAGAGAATGCGATTAAACCAACAAAAAGCATTCAAGTTGTCTTCAAGAGAGGCGATTGAAAGAACAGCAAGCAACAAGCAGTGAAAACATAAACACAACAGAGTCCCAGTTCAATTGGAACCCTTGGAACCCTCTTAGAGAATGCGATTATTAAAACCAACAAAGCATTTCAAGTTGTCTTCAAGAGAGGCGATTGAAAGAACAGCAAGCAACAAGCAGTGAAAAACATAAAACACAACAGAGTCCCAGTTCAATTTGAAACCTTGGAACCCTCTTAGAGAATGCGATTAAAAACCAACAAAGCATTCAAGTTGTCTTCAAGAGAGGCGATTGAAAGAACAGCAAGCAAGCAACAAGCAGTGAAAACATAAACACACAACAGAGTCCCAGTTCAATTGGAACCTTGGAACCCTCTTAGAGAGAATGCGATTAAAACCAACAAAGCATTCAAGTTGTCTTCAAGAGAGGCGATTGAAAAGAACAGCAGCAAGCAACAAGCAGTGAAAACATACACACAACAGAGAGTCCCAATTCAATTGAAACCTGGAACCCTCTTAGAGAATGCGATTAAAAAACCAACAAAGCATTCAAGTTGTCTTCAAGAGAGGCGATTGAAAGAACAGCAAGCAAAACAAGCAGTGAAAAAAATAAACACAACAGAGTCCCAATTCAATTGGAACCTTGGAACCCTCTTAGAGAATGCGATTAAAACCAACAAAGCATTCCAGTTGTCTTCAAGAGAGGCGATTGAAAAGAACAGCAAGCAACAAGCAGTGAAAACATAAACACAACAGAGTCCCAATTCAATTGGAAACCTTGGAACCCTCTTAGAGAATGCGATTAAAAACCAACAAAGCATTCCAGTGTCTTCAAGAGAGGCGATTGAAAGAACAGCAAGCAACAAGCAGTGAAAACATAAACACAACAGAGTCCCAATTCAATTGGAACCTTGGAACCCTCTTAGAGAATGCGATTAAAACCAACAAAGCATTCAGTTGTCTCAAGAGAGGCGATTGAAAGAACAGCAAGCAACAAGCAGTGAAAACATAAACACAACAGAGTCCCAATTCAATTGGAACCTTGGAACCCTCTTAGAGAATGCGATTAAAAACCAACAAAGCATTCCAGTTGTCTTCAAGAGAGGCGATTGAAAAGAACAGCAAGCAACAAGCAGTGAAAACATAAACACAACAGAGTCCCAATTCAATTGGAACCTTGGAACCCTCTTAGAGAATGCGATTAAAAACCAACAAAGCATTCAAGTTGTCTTCAAGAGAGGCGATTGAAAGAACAGCAAGCAACAAGCAGTGAAAACATAAACACAACAGAGTCCCAGTTCAATGGAACCTGGGGAACCCTCTTAGAGAATGCGATTAAAAACCAACAAAGCATTCAAGTTGTCTTCAAGAGAGGCGATTGAAAGAACAGCAAGCAACAAGCAGTGAAAACATAAACACAACAGAGTCCCAGTTCAATTGGAACCTTGGAACCCTCTTAGAGAATGCGATTAAAAACCAACAAAGCATTCCAGTTGTCTTCAAGAGAGGCGATTGAAAGAACAGAACAGCAAGCAACAAGCAGTGAAAACATAAACACAACAGAGTCCCAGTTCAATTTGAACCTTGGAACCCTCTTAGAGAATGCGATTAAAACCAACAAAGCATTCAAGTTGTCTTCAAGAGAGGCGATTGAAAGAACAGCAAGCAACAAGCAGTGAAAAAAACATAAACACAACAGAGTCCCAGTTCAATTTGAACCTTGGAA
>JADBJO010009277.1:42723-50223 GCA_016801955.1 Conus betulinus
GAGAGAGAGAGAGAGAGAGAGAGAGAGAGAGAGAGAGAGAGATTTAGCTTTTATGGTCAATAAAGAAACAAGATGGGTATACTACCCCCTGTGAGATTCCTCCATCTGTGAACGCTCGTATCGGTTTCCTAGCAATAAAACTAAAATAATTGTGTAAGCATCCACAGAAATACACTGTCTACCAGCCTCCCTCCCTCGCTCCCTTCCTCCCTCCCTTTCCTCTCCCCCTCTCTCTCTCTCTCTCTCTCCTCTCTCTCCTCTCTCTCTCTCTCTCTCTCTTCTCTCTCTCTCTGTCCTTTTCTCTTTTTTATGTCTCTTTGTCTCTGTCTGTCTGTCTGTCTGCCCCCTCCCTCCCTCCCCCCTCTGTGTGTGTGTGTGTGTGTGTGTGTGTGTGTGTGTGTGTGTGTGTGTGTGTGTGTGCGTGTTTTTGTGCGTGCGTGCGTGCGTGCATGCGTGCGTGCGTGCGTGTGCGTGTGTGTGTTGTGCGTGCGTGCGTGTGTGTAACGATATGAGATGGGTGTTAAAACCCAATATGCCATTTTTGGCATCCCTCCCCCCCCCCCCCCCCCCCCCCCCCAACTTTTTTTCTTTTGCTTTTCACTTTTTTTGTTTTTCTTTCTTTTTTTTCTTTCTTTCTTTTTTAGTGGAGCCACCATCCTCCTATTTTTCCCACTGTCATCTCTCCCCCCCCCCCCCCCCTCCCCCCCCCCCCCCCCCCCCCCCCCCCCCCGCGCGCTTGAAATTGACTCATACTGCGAAAGGAGGAGCTAAATACCCTGCTGTATGTAACACACGCAGCTCCTGATAAAGTGTAGCCTGGGTGGGTCCATGTGGGAATATATTTGTACCTTAAAGTTCACCCCCATCCCCTCCGCTCCCTCCCGCAGGTCCAAACATTCCATGAAACCCCTCCTTGAAACGAAAAGCAAAAAGAAAAAAGTTGTAAGGGTGGCAGCTGGAATGAACGAACGAGGGGTAATTAAAGGAATGACACGGCATTACACAGGAAACGTACAAGTCGTCTTACGGATCGGCGCATTTATCAGACGAGGCTGTCCTTAACCGAAAAAAGAAGTCTACGAAAAGGACTTGAAAAGAGAGCCGGGAAATGAGACAAGTGTGAATGCGTGTGTGTGTGTGTGTGTGTGTGTGTGGTGTGTGTGTGTGTGTGTGTGTGTGTGTGGTGTGAGTGCGCGTGTGTGAACGTGGCGTGCGTGTGTGTGTGTGCGTGCGTGCGTGTGTGTGTGTGTGTTGTGTGTGTGTGTGTGTGTGTGTGTGTGTGTGTGTGTGTGTGTGTGGTGTGCTGTGCTCGCGCGCGCGCGCAAAATGTTCGTGACCACATGCAAACCCTGAAGCTTGCCACTTAAAGAATACAAATTAAAACAGCTTTACTTCACAAAACTGTCTGCATATTTACAAAAATAACGCATGAAAAAAAAAAAAAATCAAATACACACGCACATTTATACATCCTCCTGGAAATGTATTTAGTTTTAAAGAAGCGATAGGCAGTGGAATACAGCCAATTAGGATCTCCCCTCGCCACCACCTGCCCCCCCCCCCCCTTCCCCCTCCCCCCCCCCTCCCCCCGAAATAATGAAGTTCAAAAAATTATAGATAAAATGAAAAACATGATCATGGACACCTCTTTTTTTTTTTCTTTGTATTGTCTTTTTTTTTTTTAAAGTGAGAGCCTGTCATTGTTGAAAACGATACAGGTCGGACACTAAGACAGTTTACTGGCCTCATTTCATTTCCAAAAACAAAGAAAAAGGAAAGCGGACACAAAAAGGGGAGGAGAAAATAACACAACTGGGGAAGCTGAGGGGGATGGGGGTGGGGGGGTGGAACTGGGTATCAGCTAGCTCTTAATACCCGTTTCTTCTTCAAAACCTGATTGCAGTGAGAGAACACGGACCATGTCTTTCACAAGACACTGACTGACATCCCCCCCCCCCCCCCCCCCCCCCCCCCCCCCCCCCCCATTTTCATCTGATGAAATTAGAACTAAGCACACCAAACAAAACATCAGTAATAACTTACATTGTTAACCCACAAACCTATTTGTGTCTACATTATTTTTATTTTATTTTATTTTATTTCTTTTTTTTTTTTTTTGGCTCGATGAAATTCCATAACCTCTTTACGACAAGACAAATGTAAAAAAACGTTCTCAATAAAGTCCGAACTGTTAGAACACTTAGAACAGTGATTTTTTTTTTTTTTTCGTATTTCAGTTTCGTTCTACATCATGTTTGTTGGATAAATCTTACGCAACACTTCCCAGTGAAAAACTCTGAGTCTACTACTACTTTGGTAGTTTCTTTAGCCCTCGACCATGCATGTTTGTCTAGGACGTTATCACATTGTCTTTCCCAGAAATAACGAGCCGTTGGTAGATTTATAATGCTGTTATTTGGAAGGCTGTGCATTAACACAGTGTTCAGCACAATCGTAGCGGCTTGTGTCGGATCTCGTTTCTCTCTCTCCATTGATTCCATCCTCAGGGGATAGACTTGATAAGGACGTGGTATTCAAAAATAGTGCTGGCCTTGCTTAGTTAGCCCTGTCAATTTCTGTACTTTTTCAAGAGGTAGAAACCTATGTTCATTCTGATAGGTCATAGCTTTTATCTATTCGATGCCTCTATTATGTCACTTTGGGAAAGTACCGTCTTATTTTCATATTATACAACAAAAATGTTTAAAAAAAATGTAACTGGAAATCACCATTTCATACCTTACTTTTTGTTTACTTGTTTTCTTATCAAGATATGCAAACATGTCCCTCCCGGAAACATTTTCAGTTCTATTGGTGATCTTCATATCCGTTGCCTTACTGTTTACCTTGAAATAAAAAAGTGTCCCAGTTTATTAGTGTACTCAAGCGTCACAATGGGATCAGCCTCCAGTTTTTTCATTTTCTTAAGCGTGATGTAGTCCACCCATCCATTGCAAATTCAGAAACTTCTGGAACTGAAGCACGTTAGTTATATTCTGACCAAAGTCGACTACATTCGATTGCAAAATCTTTTTTTTTTTTTTAAAAATCTTTTCAGACGCTTTCCTGTTATCAAACGTTTACTGCCATGCAAATCAACATAATACGGTGTATTATTTTGTGCAGTACTTCATCTAGAAGACCGATAGACCAATCACATAAACATGTTGACTTTGTGAAACTGTTTCTCTATAACAACCACTTTACCTGGTAAGAAGAGATCTATCTTTTCCCGTTTGCTCTCCATATTTTTCATTTTGTCAAGTTTATCAACATCCTTAAGCATCTTATTGGTATATAAAAAAAAAGACCAGAACTTCAATTTTTGTCGACTGTTGCGAATGAAGATCTGGTTCAGTGCCCATTAGTAAAGCTTTTTGTTTTCTAAGCTTACAACCTTAGGCCGAAGAACTTTTCTAAGGATGACAAGATTTCTGATGATTTTAACATAACATGTTAGCGTTTGAGAGACAATGCCATGTCACCCGTCACTTAGTTTTATTCTTAATTTTAGTTTATTCTTAATATGAGAACTTTCACTGCGAGAATTTACAGGAATTTTAATGTCTACAACCGCAGTATTTTGAATCTCAGTGGCTGGTAACTCGACGGTAAACACAAAACGCCAAAGGTGAAAGCAGATAACCTTGTCCGATTCCGCATTTTAAGTTAAAAGGCTTGGATATCCACCCTTCATGAGTTATGGTGAAGATATTACCATTAAATAATTAAAAAAAAAAACCAGGGTGACTGTAGCTCCTATCATGAAATAAATACGTCGGACCTTGGCTGAAATGACAAAACTGAGCACACAGAACAAACAAAGAGACAGCCCCTACTTGTTTATTATTTACCGTTTGTTGTTCCCTGCCTCATTCAAGGTTTCCTTTTATGTTACCATTGGTTTAAAACAGACACCTATTAGAAAGAAAAAAAAAGCGGCCCCCGCAACCAAAAACATCGAACTTTTTTCAGCAGAAAACTCCTTGATGATTAAAAGTAAATATGAAATGAAGCAGAGAACAGTAAACAATAACCAACACACTAGTAGGGTAAGTCTTGTTCCAAACAGAAAATAAATACACACACCCATCACTCCAAAGCAATGCTGCTTACGACAACCGAATCGCCTAGCAGATACGACAGCACAGAGCACACAGAACAAAGCAGATATGGCAGTACAGAGCACACAGAACCAAGCAGATACGACAGCACAGAGCACACAGAACCAAGCAGATACGACAGCACAGAGCACACAGAACCAAGCAGATACGACAGCACAGAGCACACAGAACCAAGCAGACATGATGACAGCACAGAGCACACAGAACCAAGCAGACATGACAGCACAGAGCGCGCAGAATTTCCTCCCCATTGGAGAGTGTCTCCCTCCTTGGAGACTATAAGCTTGCTGAAGACTCATTTGAGAAGCATTTATTATTTCCTACTCACCCTCTCAAGCACATATATAGTTGCAGGCAGAATTAACTGCCACTGCAGACATGAATGCTTACCTCCCCCTATTTCTTCACTCTAAAAAAAAATTAGCATTCTTTTCATTTCCCTCAATCCAGTGAATTTTTCGTTGCAAGTTGAGCTCCTTCTGGCTTCTCGGTCCGTAATTGCTCTTTTTTTTTTCAGGCTTTAGATATCTTTTTCTGCTGGCACCACTACTACATAGGATGGATTGCTGGCTAAAAAAAACAAAACAAAAAAAAACTTGTCATTTCTTCCCACAACCTTCACATTCACAAGTACACATGATTTCTTCGTTTGGATGTCAGTGATTTGCCATTCTCGGTGTAGAAATGACCGATTTTAACATCATAACGATCCCCACCTACGTGTGTAAGAGGCATCGTTAGAAACATCATGTCAATGCTTCTCTGATAAATCGTTTTATTTCTGTGACGAATTTAGTATCCTTAAAAAAAAAAAAAAGAAAAAGAAAAAAAAGCTTCTGCTACATTTCTTGGTATCCTGGTTTCCTCACTGCAATACCTGCGTGTCATGCTGTCGTGAAGAGTTTTGTGGTCTGAATGAACGCCTGTCAGCCCCCGTTTTCCCGGCAATCTCACACTTTCTCGAGCATGGCGAGAAAGCGTGGGAGGAAGAGAGGGGGGCGAGTGAGGGGGGGGGGGGGGGGGGGGAGGGAGGGTGTCTCCACACGTTTTTTTTTTTTTTTTTTTTTCTCTTTGCGAGAAAGTGTAGGTTTGCCAAAAAAAAAAAAGGTGGTCTTCCGCCTGCCGCGAAACCTCGCAAGGTGTGAGAAAGTGTGGGAGGGTCTCCTTTTTTTTTTCTTTAATCCTTTTTTTTTTTATTAAAACCGTGTTTTTTTTTTTTTTTTTACTTGAGTTGGTTTCCTGCTTTCTCCAAACACAAAGCCTAAAAGAAGATTGAAGAGAGAGATAAGAGAGAGAGAGAGAGAGAGAGAGAGAAGAGGGAGAGAGAGAGAGAGAACAGACAGACAGAACAAACAGACAGAGGTTGATGGGACGCGTGAATCACGATCAGGCCAACACTTGATCGGGGTGAAGCTAATGGGTGGAATCTGGGTACCCCTGGCATTCAATCATAGATATCTTCTATTGTTTATAACCCAGCAACCACAAATCGCCATATTACGAATGCACACACACCCAATCATTCAATAACCGAGTACCCCCGACTTTCACTTCAGAAAACAAGCCAAACCTGATTAAACAAAGATATCACACACACACACACACACACACACACACACACACACACACACACACACACACACACACACACCCAGATTGCCTGATTATAGTTATATCAAATGATAAGCCCAACAGATCACCCTATCAATCTATCATCAGATAATTCTTTCCTATTCTTCCCCCGTACCTGTACACACACGCAGACATATTTCAACCATACTAACACTCTCAGTCCACACGTGAAACTAAAAAAAAAGTGCCACTAGGCATTCGATATTTTGTGGATGGAAAAAAAAATTCAAAAAGAAAACCAACAACGTATATAAAAAAAAAAAAGGCCAGTGAGAGAGAGAGAGAGAGAGAGAGAGAGAGAGAGAGAGAGAGAGAGAGGAGAGAGAGAGAGACAGAGAGAGAGAGAGAGAGAGAGGAGAAGAGAGAGAGAGAGAGAGAGCGAGAGAGAGAGAGAGAGAGAACGGAAGGTATGGCACAGAAAGTGTATACAGTCTCTTTCCCTCTGGAAGAAAAAGAAACACCCGAAGGTGCTGGGGAGGACCCAGAGCAGCACTGTCTCCACCTGCCTTTTGAGCAGCCCTGTGCCACCCTTGGAGGCCGCGCTCAAGCAAGACTTCTTCAGGAACCACTGAAGACTTCCTGACGAGATTTCTCTCGTGGCCCCGTGGTCCTGTAATGTCCGACTACAGTGTCTGACCTGTCCACTTCCCCAGGTGGTCATCACACTTCTTGTCCCTCTGGTAATGAGTCCCGCAGGATGTGTGTGTGTGTGTGTGTGTGTGTGTGGTGTGTGTGGTGTGTGTGTGTGTGTGTGTGTGTGTGTGTGTGTGTGTGTGTGTGTGAGTGAGAGAGAGAGAGAGAGAGAGAGAGAGGAGAGAGAGAGAGAGAGAGAGAGAGAGTGTGTGTGTGCTTTGCTGTCCCATTTTGTGTGCCCCCTCAGTGGCAATGCACCCACGCCGCTCATTCCGACCCCAGGTACACAGCCACAGACCTGTCAGTCCCGCCGCCAGCCCCGGTACCGGCAATCCACAGGGAGCAAGTCAATGTCAACTCGGCAAGAGGCAGCCCACCGAAGGAGACACCGCACTGCTGCCGAATCACTTCAGTGGTGTTCAGTGCGTCCTGTTCTGATCCAACATACACAGGACACACCCAACTACGCCCCCTACTGACAACAATAATTGCTTAGTTGCGTACCCGGCGCAAGTGAGCTCTCCTTCCGGAGGGCGCCACTACATCCTCCAACAACAGCCCCAAATGAATTGGCCGATACCAGTGACCCCGTAGACCAGTTGCTCTTGGAACGAGCTCGTAACACTGCGGAATTAGTATTCATTCTATGAAAATCTCCAGCAAAGGATACCTTTTGGACAAAAAAAGATATCTTCGAAAAGAGATGCTATGTATACAAAAAGTAGTCTCCAAAAAGGGATTCTAGATATATACTAATCAATCTCTAACAAAGAATCCTGGTTAATAGTCTCCAACAAGGATTCTCGATATATATCAAGAATCTCCAACAAAGAATGCTATCGACACTTAACAGAGTCTCCTGAAAAGGGACTCTAATCATACTAAAAGAGTCTCCAGGAGGGGACACTTATACTAAAAGAGTCTGTACAATTAACACTCAAAGAATATCCACCAAGGGATACTAATAATACCGAAAAAGTCTCAAGCAGTGTATGCAGTTTACATTTGAAGAGTCTTTGGCAAGGGATGCCATTCATACTAAAAGACTCACCAGTAAAGGGATACTGTTTTATACTGAAAAAAAAATCTTTAATACGGGATACTATCTATT
>JADBJO010009277.1:55223-57723 GCA_016801955.1 Conus betulinus
CTTTCCCCCCCCCCCAAAAAGCGTTATCTGTATTTATTTATTTTTTTGACCGGAAACAGAGCAAATTTTGCAGGAAACAGCCAGTGCCTCCGCCGTGATGCTTCCCGTGTCGTTTTTCTTTCAGGGTGGACAGCGAATCTGCTTGAGGTGGTAGCTCAATACTCACGTTCTTCAGAAAACGGCGAGGGTTCTCTGCTCCTCCAAGAAAACGCGTCTCAGTGGCTTTGGCTGAGGGAGAGAGAGAGAGAGAGAGAGAGAGAGGAGAGAGAGAGAGAGAGAGAGAGAGAGAGAGAGAGAGAGAGAGAGAGAGAGACAGACAGAGAGGAGACAGACAGACAGACAGACAGGCAGACAGGACAGGCAGACAGAAGACAGACGGGACAGAGAGAGGACGGGAGGGGAGAGAGGGGGAGGAGAGAGAGGGGAAAGAGAGAGAGAGAGACAGGAGGAGGAGGAGGAGGAGGGACAGACAGAGAGAGAGGAGGGGGGGGGAGAGAGAGAGAGAGAGAGAGAGAGAGAGAGAGAGAGAGAGATAGGAGAGAGAGAGACAGACAGACAGACAGACAGACAGAGACAGAGACAAAAACAGAGAGGACGGGAGGAGAAGATGGGAGGAGAGAGAGCGGGGAGGAGAGAGAGCGGAGAGAGAGAGAGAGAGAGAGAGAGGGGCGGGGGCGAGGGAGAGAGAAGAGAAAGAGAGAGTGAGAGAGAAAGGAAAAGGAGAGGGAGGGGAGGGGAGGGGGGAGGGGGAGGGGGGGCCGGAGAGGGACGGAGGGAGGGAGGGAGGGAGGGGAGGAGAGGGGAAGAAGCCTTCCCTGTGGTGTTTGCTCGGCCGATCATTTTAGTGGCGAAGTCATCCCTGTCAATATTTTGTGTGTTTATCCCTTTATTTGGTTTGTTAGTTATTTTGTTTTTTTTCCTCCCACGGGGAAGAAGCTTGGCGAGGGAGACAACAAATATGTGTGGAAAGGGAAACATTGAGAGGGATTATATTGATTTAGAGAGGAGACTACACCAACCCGCTGCGCCGCCCGAAAGGAAGAAATGGAGAACATTTTTTAAGAGCAAACACTACGCGTTTCGACCTTTTCGGTCTTCTCCAGGCAAGATGAATAAGATCCAAGACAGTGGAAACAAAAGCCGAACAGACCGTCAGTCAGTCATCTCTTCGAGCTGGGCGCAAAATGGAAACGGAATGGAAACCGATGATTAAATAGTAATGATAATGACAATAACAATAATAAAAAATGATCATTATAATTACAATAATATGATAATAATAATAATAATGGTAACGATAACAATAATAATTATTATAATAATGAGAAATAATAATAATAGTAGTAGTAATGATAATACTAGCAATAACAAGGAAAAGAAGAAGAACAACAACGATGATATAATAATAATAATAATAATAATGACGATGATAGAAT
This sequence comes from Conus betulinus, assembly GCA_016801955.1. NCBI lineage: Eukaryota > Metazoa > Mollusca > Gastropoda > Neogastropoda > Conidae > Conus > Conus betulinus. The sequence goes on from JADBJO010009277.1 coordinate 56,660, forward strand.
GAAAAAAATGAAACAATCAAGCAATAAATCTGGGAGGGAAACGAACATATATTTGACAGAAAACAAATTAACATGACGAAGAAAAAAGACAATAACAAATCTGCAAAGGAGATCAAGCTTGGGGGTGGAAACAACCAATGTCGGGGGGGGGAGGTGGGGGGGGGGGGGGGGCTGGAAACGGAGGTAACCCTGAGGCTAATACAATAAACTCTGGAAGGGAAAAATGATCATTATAATACAAGGATAATGATAATGGGGATAAGGGGAAAACGAACAAACAAGGGATATAATCTGGGGAATAACCACAGGGGGGGGAGAAAGGGGGGGGGGGGGGGGGGGGACCAAGGAATTTGGGGGGAAGCAAACAACTTTAATGGGGGAAGGGATCATGCTTTGGGGGGGTGGGGGGCGAAGAAAAACAAACAATCAAGCAATGGGGGGGTGGGGGGGGTGGGGGGGGGGGGGGGGGGGGGGGGGGGGGGGGGGGGCGGGGGGGGGGGGGGGGGGGGGGGGGGGGAGATCTAGGGCGGAACCAACAGGGAACCAAAAACGTGAGGGGGGAACAGAAGTTGAAAGAACAAGTGAATTTGGGAAGGAGAAGAAACAAACTTTATGAGGGGAAACGATCATGCTTTGAAAGAACAAACAAACTTCGAAAGGAGAACAATCACACATGACAAGCAACACAAAAAACAAATCCAGGGAAAGAGAACAAATAAATAGCGACTTGACTTACTTGTCTTAGTTCCTCTTCGTTCCGATCGGAACACAGGGCCCGCACTGCAGATCTCCATCTCGCTCTGTCTTGGCTGTTCTCTCTTGGCTTCACCCCAGGTCATGTTGGTGAACTTGAGTTCTGCCTGTAGAGTTCTTCTCCAGGTGGTGACTGGTCGTCCCCTCTTCCGCTTCCCCTGTGGGTTCCAGTCCAAGGCGTGACGTGGGATGTGGGAGACCCAATCACCAAGAGTGTCCAGATGAGGAAGTGGGGTTGGGTTGGACACGCCCTGCGTAGAGGAACAAACAACAAACCTGGGGGAGAGAGAGAAAATAAGCTAAGCTAAGAC
>JADBJO010009277.1:62723-67723 GCA_016801955.1 Conus betulinus
TGTCAGATCCTGGGCAAAGGACAGGGTAGTCCACCCCCCTTGATCTTGTGCTCATACCTCTCCTCTTCTTCGTTCCCCTGGTAGGTTCCCGGCGGGATGCGTCCCCCCCCCCCCCCCCCCCCCTGCACCATTTGATTCTTCTCCCCTTGGCACGGTGGGCAGGTGCTGAGAAGGTTCAATGGCCCCGCTTTGACTGTTGTGGACTTCTACAGTCATGATGTGATCGTAGCAGGAGGTTTCAGATCTTTGTTATTAGTAGCATTACTGTAAACGGCGCTATATCTGGACTTCTGCATTGATGATGTGATCTTCGTAGGAGGATGTTTCAGATCTTTATTGTCATTATTACTGTGAATAGAGCGTGAGACGATGTTCCAGATCTTTATTGTCACTATTACTGTGCATAGCGCGTGAGAAGATATTCCAGATCTTTATTGTCACTATTACTGTGAACAGCGCGTGAGAAGATGTTTCAGATCTCTATTGTCACTATTACTGTGCATAGCGCGTGAGAAGATATTCCAGATCTTTATTGTCACTATTACTGTGCATAGCGCGTGAGAAGATATTCCAGATCTTTATTGTCACTATTACTGTGAATAGCGCGTGAGAAGATGTTCCAGACCTTTATTGTCACTATTACTGTGAATAGCGCGTGAGAAGATGTTCCAGACCTTTATTGTCACTATTACTGTGAAAAGCGCGTGAGAAGATGTTCCAGACCTTTATTGTCACTATTACTGTAAACAGCGCTCATCCTCAGTGAGAGACCAAGCTCGAAGCGCTTGAACAATCCTCGCTCTCCGTTTTCACAACGGACCTGCCTGCGTAGGTAAAGCCGACGTGAAGCGCTGCCAGTTGATTTTCATTTCGAGCCTCATTCAACTGAATGCAACTCACTTGCTTGTTTCCTCATTCCCCTTTTTTCCCACGGAGGATACATACAATATGAGTACGTGTCATCCATAGCGACGGCCAAACTGACCTTCTCTCCCGAAAGTTGGAGTTTTGAGTTTACGTGTCTGCAAGATGTTATGCATCTTTACTTGTCTGCAAGATGTTCTGCATCTTTAGGTGTCTGCAAGATGTTCTGCATCTTTAGGTGTCTGCAAGATGTTATGCATCTTTACATGTCTGCAAGATGTTATGCATCTTTAGGTGTCTGCAAGATGTTATGCATCTTTACGTGTCTGCAAGATGTTATGTATCTTTTACATGTCTGCAAGATGTTATGCATCTTTACATGTCTGCAAGATGTTATGCATCTTTACATGTCTGCAAGATGTTATGCATCTTTACATGTCTGCAAGATGTTATGCATCTACAAACAAAACTTTAAAGTTTCATACGATGGGTTTTTCAGGAACTGAAGTCAAAACCTAAATTAATTCCAAGAGACCAGCCGCGGTGGCGAAGTGGTTAGCGTCGCGGACTCCCGGCTGGGAGGTCGTGGGTTCGAATCCCATCAGAGTCATGTGGGTTTTTCTGCCCCGACCGGCTCCTACCCAGAGTTGACTTTGCTGCGGACTAAGTTGGGAAGACTGGGACCACACAGTCGAGGTTCATCCACTTAATGGATGCGCTTCTGAGAGTGTTGCTCAAATTTCCCTGATCAACACTGCAGGTTTCTGTATCTCTCGGGCCTGCTTGACGCCGGGATATATTATGAAAGGAAGCGTAGAGTACAGCTCTGTCATGTAGTCTCAGACCGAAATGGAAATCCGTAGCATCATCTTAATCGTCATCATCCTCATTCTCATCGATCAGCATTAAAAAAAAGTCTCAAATTCTGTGGCCCTTCGTGCCCTGCTCTCATGGTGACCTCAGTTTCGATGTCCTCTCCACGTCTGTGGCCTTGGTTTGGTTCCGTCGGGGTCACCGGTATCGGCGAGTCCATGGGGGCTGTCGTTGGACGGACGTGGTGGCGCCCCTCCGGAGGGAGAGCTCACTCACGCCGGCTCCGCGACTATGCAATTATTGTCGTCAGAGGGGGCTTAGTAGGTGGTGTCCTGCGTATGTTAGATCAGAACAGGCGCCACTGAACACCACCGAAGTGACTCGCAGCAGTGCAGTGTCTCCTCCGGTGGGTTGCCTCTTGACGACTTGACAATGACTGCTCCCTGTGGATTGCCGGTGCCGGGCTGCGGCGGGGGGACCGACCGGGCTGTGGCTGTGGACGGGGTGTCGGAGTGAGCGGCGTGGGTGCACTGCCTCTGAGGTGGCGCAGAGATTGGGACAGCAAAAAAACAAAAAAAAAAAAAAAGAAAAAAAATACTTCCAAGAGAAAAAAACCCACTGTACCGAAACGGTCCAGCAGAGATTCGAACCCGCCACCCCAGAACCATCAAGATCAGGAGCTCGCAACTCTGCTAAATGAGCTACTTCGTAACCCATGTCGTGCAGTTACTTCTCATCTCCAGGGTTTGGATTAAATCTTGACAATTTTGTATTGACTCCACGCTTCAAATACGTGACGACCATTAAATGCACGAGCCTGAAATCGAAGATAAGGAGAACTGTACCAGTCATATCCGCAGGTCTCCAAACGAGTCAGCACTGCAATCGTCTGCACTGTGTCACGGGGCAGGACTTGTGGTTTGGTTCTTTCATCCATGACTGAGGCATCTAGCAGAACTGTGGTTTATTTTTTCCTTCGTTCCCTTGAAGTTGTTGGTTATCATTTTTGTCTTCTTGGCACAGATTTCCAGATCATCCCCTGAACTGTTCTGCCTAGGCCTTTATAGCCAAACTGACCAGTTCTCTTTCATCGATCAGATCATCGATATTGGCAAACCATAAGCTCTTGATTGTCCTCTCTTCCATGATGACTTTTTTTTTGGTGAAGATGCAACCCTATTCGAACTCAAATGCAATCATGTGCACTTAATGCAATTCAGCTGGGAGGAGTATTTCAAATGGGTTACAGCTGAGAGAGTGTTTTAAATGCATTATAGCTAACAGAGTATATTTTTAAATGCATTACAACAGACACAGTGTTTAAAATACATTACAACAGACAGTGTTTTAAATGCATTACAACAGACAGAGTGTTTTTTTTTATACATTACAACAGACAGTGTTTTAAATGCATTGCAACAGGCAGGATGTTTTAAATGCATTACAGCAGAGAGAGCATTTTAAATGCATGACAGCTGAGAGAGCATTTTAAATGGATTACAGCAGACAGCGTGTTTAAACGCACTACAGGTGAGAGAGCGTTTGATATGCACTACAGCTGGCAAAGTATTGAAATGTATTACACCTCACAGAGCGTTTGAAATGCATTACAGCTGGCAAAGTATTGAAATGTATTACACCTGACAGAGAGTTTGAAATGCATTACAGCTGGCAAAGTATTGAAATGTATTACACCTGACAGAGCGTTTGAAATGCATTACAGCTGGCAAAGTATTGAAATGTATTACACCTGACAGAGAGTTTTGAATGCATTAAGCTGGCAAAGTATTGAAATGCAGTAAAGCTGACAGAGAGTTTGAAATGTAGTACAGCTAGCAAAGTATTGAAATGTATTACACCTGACAGAGAGTTTGAAATGCATTACAGCTGGCAAAGTATTGAAATGAATTACACCTGACAGAGAGTTTGAAATGCACTACAGCTGGCAAAGTATTGAAATGAATTACACCTGACAGAGAGTTTGAAATGCACTACAGCTGGCAAAGTATTGAAATGTATTACACCTGACAGAGAGTTTGAAATGCATTACAGCTGGCAAAGTATTGAAATGTATTACACCTGACAGAGTTTGAAATGCATTACAGCTGGCAAAGTATTGAAATGTATTACACCTGACAGAGAGTTTGAAATGCATTACAGCTGGCAAAGTATTGAAATGTATTACACCTGACAGAGAGTTTGAAATGCATTACAGCTGGCAAAGTATTGAAATGTATTACACCTCACAGAAAGTTTGAAATGCATTACAGCTGGCAAAGTATTGAAATGTATTACACCTCACAGAAAGTTTGAAATGCATTACAGCTGGCAAAGTATTGAAATGTATTACACCTCACAGAAAGTTTGAAATGCATTACAGCTGGCAAAGTATTGAAATGTATTACACCTCACAGAAAGTTTGAAATGCATTACAGCTGGCAAGTATTGAAATGTATTACACCTCATAGAAAGTTTGAAATGCATTACAGCTGGCAAAGTATTGAAATGTATTACACCTCACAGAGATTTTGAAATGCATTACAGCTGGCAAAGTATTGAAATGTATTACACCTGACAGAGAGTTTGAAATGCATTACAGCTGGCAAAGTATTGAAATGTATTACACCTCACAGAGAGTTTGAAATGCATTACAGCTGGCAAAGTATTGAAATGCAGTAAAGCTGACAGAGAGTTTGAAATGTAGTACAGCACAGCAAGCAAAGTATTGAAATGCAGTAAAGCCGACAGAGAGTTTGAAATGTATTCCAGCTAGCAAAGTATTGAAATGCAGTAAAGCCGACAGAGAGTTTGAAATGTAGTACAGCTAGCAAAGTATTGAAATGCAGTAAAGCTGACGGAGAGTTTGAAATGTAGTACAGCTGGCAAAGTATTGAAATGCAGTAAAGCTGACAGAGAGTTTGAAATGTAGTACAGCTAGCAAAGTATTGAAATGCAGTAAAGCTGACAGAGAGTTTGAAATGTAGTACAGCTAGCAAAGTATTGAAATGCAGTAAAGCTGACAGAGAGTTTGAAATGTAGTACAGCTGGCAAAGTCTTGAAATGCAGTAAAGCTGACAGAGAGTTTGAAATGTAGTACACTTGGCAAAGTCTTGAAATGCAGTAAAGCTGACAGAGAGTTTGAAATGTAGTACACTTGGCAAAGTATTGAAATGCAGTAAAGCTGACAGAGAGTTTGAAATGTAGTACAGCTAGCAAAGTATTGAAATGCAGTAAAGGTGACAGAGAGTTTGAAATGTAGTACAGCTGGCAAAGCATTGAAATGCAGTAAAGCTGACAGAGAGTTTGAAATGTAGTACAGCTGG
>JADBJO010009277.1:75223-82723 GCA_016801955.1 Conus betulinus
CTTAGTTTTGTGTAAAAAGCAAATATCGCCCGGAAACGCCAACGTGTGACTTGGGCCATAGTTTTTGCTTTGCAAGAGACAGATTTGCCTGGCAGTATTGACGTATGTTTTTGTAAGAAACAGATTTCGCCTGGAAACATTTGCCATTTGACTTAGGCTTAGACCTTACATTTGTAAGAAAGAGATTTCGCTTGGAAACATCGAGATGTGACCTAGGTCTTGGGGGTCGGAATAGCTCAGTTGGTAGAGCATCGGACTCGTAATCTTGGGGTTTGCGGGTTCGCATCATCTCCGCCGGGCCGTTTCGTTACAGAGGGATTTTTCCCTCGGAGTTAACATTGGTTCTGACTCCATTCCCTGTTCAGTCCTACGAATGAGACTATAAACCGAGGTAGTGTGTGTGTGTTAACGCACGCATAAACATTTTGCACACACGTGAAATCCCGTCACCAACTTTCGGAAGAGAAGACCAATTTGGCCGTTGGTATGGATGACACGTTACACACAGCATGCACCTTCCCCGAAGTTGGAGTATGGCTGCCTTAATGGCGGGATAAGAGAACGGTCATACACACGCAAGTGTCAGAATAATCAACTTGATGATTGTGGACACTCTACGGAAAGAAGAAGAAAAAAAAAGACCTTACATTTGTAAGAAACAGATTTTGCCTGGAAATATTGATGTGTGACTTGAGCCTTAGACCTTATGTTCTGTAAGACAGATTTCGCCTGAAAATAGTAACGTGTGAGTTGGGCCTTAGATTATACTTTTTTTTTGTAAGAATCAGATTTGCCTGGAACAACAAACCTTAATATTTGCAAAAAAAAAAAAAAAAAAAAAAAAAAACAAACCAAAACCCCCCCCAAAAAAAAAAAAACCAAATCTTACCTGGAAACCTTTTCGTGTGACTTGGGCCTTAGCTCTTGCCTGTGTAAGAAATGCACTTCGCCTGGAAACATTGACATGTGACTTGTACTTTAGACCTGATTTTTTGTAAGAAAGACAATTCGCCTGGAAACCTTTTCGTGTGACTTGGGCCTTAGACACCGCTTTTGTGAGAAACAGATTTCGAAGCTGTCTGCGGGTAGTCGTTTCCTGACGTGATCTAATCTGGCGAAATGCATTTCCCGTGTAGCGCATCATGACGTAATGAACAGAGCTGCTGGTAGACACATGAGTATGCCTCACTCGCGACAATCAATTTGCTGACGAGACCTGGACTGGAGGGAGGGAGGGAGGGAGAGAGAGAGAGAGAGGAGAGGGAGAGGGAGAGAGAGAGAGAGAGACAGACAGAGAGACAGAGAGAGAGAGAGAGAGAACAGAGAGAGACAGAGACACAGAGAGAGAGAGAGAGAGAGAGAGAGAGAGAGAGACCGAGAGATAGAGACAGACAGAGAGAGACAGATAGAGACAGAGAGAAAGAGAGAGACAGAGAGAATTGAGTCTCAAGACTTCATTATTAGAAAATAAAACTGTTTTGGGGGCAGTTCCCAGTCTGTCTCTGATACTCTGTTAACCTGCCATAAAACACGCATAGTAAGAAAGCAAGATGTGACAATACAAAGACAATAATAATAATAACAATAGAAAGTCATAAAAAGGACAATACAATCAGCAACAGTGGTAATTAAAACACCGTCACACCACCGCCAACGTTACTACAACTACTACTACTACTTCTTCTCTCTTCTACCATTACTACTACTGTTGCTACTACTAAGCATAACCTCTCCTCCCTCCTTTCCCACAGGACACAGGGAATCGAACCTCACTGGGTTTAAGCCTATGTACCTACCAAATTTCAACCAGATCAGACAATATGTCAAAAATACGTTTTTTTTTTTTCTTAACGGTCAAATTTTGAAACATTTTATGGAAGTGCCGTTTGTGTGTGTGATAACATTTCTACATACCAAATTTCATTAAAATTCACCTATATATAAGAAATAACGGTCAAATAACGGTTTTTTAAACGGTTGTTTGATCGATTTTCAGCATTACGTCACTTGCATATGGAAAGAGGCTCCAATTTGTCACAAGATCATCTAAACCGCTTGTAAATCGGCGAAGTACTTTCTGAGATGTTCCGTAGAGAATACAAAACCGTTTTGGGCCGTTATATAGCCGTTAGTGATGGCTATTCTGGTAAAACGAAACATCGGGCATCACCCGTGACCCATAACGAACATACCTACAAATTTTCAGAAAAATCAGCCATAAGTTTTTGTCTGGAGCGAGTGGAACACATTTTGACCACGGACAGACACACAGACAGACACACAGACCGACATACAGACAGACAGCATTTCTTCGTTCCCATTGTAAAGTACTCCCTGTTCTATAAGAACTGGGGGTACAAAAAAAAGGAAAGGTGAGAAAGTTCTTTCTTATCTTTTAATAAAACAATGATTGTTAAAAAAAACAAACAAAAAAAAAAACAAAAACAAAAAACAAAAAACCAAAGAAAGACAACTCAGAGGCCAACATAGGGCACGAGCCATCATCAAACTCCACATCATACACTTGGTCATGGCAAACGAAGTCTTTCAAATGCCAAGCAGTCATCTCCATCCAACGAACCCGGACGTGGAAGCGATTCCTCAAAAACGTGGCAATGAATAACAAATGAGATAACCTGGAGCCTCGTCAGTTATCAGCCTCCGACAGGGGGCGATAGCTGACAGTCTGACTTGGTGGGGGGGGGGGGGGGGGGGGGGGGGGGGGGGGGGGGGGGGGGGGGGGGGGGGGGGGGGAGGGGGGGGGGGGTGATGGGGTGTGTGCCCCCAACTGAATTCTCTCTCTCTGTCCGCTGTTGAAGCGAACCCCTCTCTCTTTCAGTTACGCTGTTTCGTTCAGTTTTGGAGAAAAGTCTGATATGGAAACTACATGTAGCAAATGTAAAAGACTACGTATCTCGAGTCAGTGGACACTTTTCTGCCAGGCAAAAGGGCTTTTTTTTTGTGTGTGTGCCACATTGGCACATAAATGAGCAAAAACTAGAAAAAGTTTTACGTGCGCAAATTCAAAAGCTATCTGCTTACCAAATTTGAACAAATCTGAAATAAATGTTAGCGAACCGCCCCAGAGAAACGTGGACAAACAAGTCACAAGACAAAACACAACGCGTTTCGACCTCTTAGGTCTTCTCTTCCGGTAAGACACAAACGAATAGAACAACGGAAATTCACTTAGCTTTGATCACTTCAGAGTTCAGCGCAAGGAAGAAAGCGTTGAATCAAATTTGAAGTCGAAGAGTTAAGTGTTTCAGAAAGGGAAAGGGACATGTTTTTTTTTATCAAGATTGCTTACTTTACATAACATGCTGGCAATGATGGTAATGATAACAATGGAGGGGTCAGGACTAACTAATAAATAGTGTCGTAGGATTAAACACACACACACACACACACACACACACACACACACACACACACACACACACACGCACGCACGCACGCACGCACGCACGCACTTAGACACACACATACACACACACAGTCATGTACACACACTTAATAGTAACATGCATGCTCTCTCTCTCTCTCTCTCTCTCTCTCTCTCTCTCTCTCTCTCTCTCTCTCTCTCTCTCTTTGTGTGTGTGTGTGTGTGTGTGTGTGTGTGTGTGTGTGTGAGAGAGAGAGAGAGAGAGAGAGAGAGAGAGAGAGAGAGAGAGATTTCCAGACACACAGAAACATGCATTCTTTCTCTCTCTGTGTCACACACACACACACACACACACACACACACACACACACACACACACACACAACACACACACACACACACACACACACACACACACACACACACACACACACACACACACCACACACACACACACATACAAACACACACACACACACACACACACACACACACACACACACACACACACACACACACACACACACACAGGGTTTGAGCAGCGGGAGGTGGGCAGGACCACCTGGGGGTATAACGAATGGATTCCAGTAAAATATCCCTGGGTGCCAGGAAAACGTCGTGAATACAAATTGCTGGCCTGTCCGGAGGCCATAAATGCAAAAATTCTCGTCGATGAGATGCAGCCCTATTATTGTTGTTGACCTCAGAACCAGCCAGAAAGAAGATGCAAAGCGAGAAGGTGATGCCAAGATTGAAAAGAAAAAGAAGACAAGGTAAACGCCAAGAAAACCGTGTAACAGCCCATTCTTACCGCCCCTCTGGAACTTACCCCGGGGTAAGTCTGGGCTAGCCTGCTTTTTACCCCCGGGGTCATTCCAGGACTAGCTGGAACTTACCCCCCCCCCCCCCCCCCCCCAAGTTGGAACTGACACCCCCCCCCCCCCCCCCCCCCTCAGTCATCTACATTATACAAGGTACACAGGCACTCAGGAGACACTAATTAGCTGTAAAAATAGTTAAACATCTCTGATATACATTACAGTGACCAATGGTCAGTGACACTGCCCACTGGTTGTCTGCATTGCACAAGTATATACAAACACCCACGAGACACCGATTAACTGTAATAAAATCGAAATATCTGATTTACGTCATAGTGACCAGTGGTCAGTGGCACTGACCACCAGTCGTCTGCATTGTACAAGGTACACAGGCACTCGGGAGACTATGATTAGCTGTGAAACAGTTAAAATCCCCGATTTACGTCACAATGACCAGCAGTCAGTGGCACTGACCACAAGTAAATTACACTGTACAAGGTACACAAGCACTCGGGAAACACTAATTAGCTGTTAAATAGTTAAATCTCCGATTTACGTCATAATGACGAGTGGTCAGTGGCACTGACCACTAGTCATCTGCATTGTACAAGCTAAAGTACACAGGTACTCAAGAGACTCTAACCCCCCCCCCCCCCCCCCCAGTGGGGGGGGGGGGGGGGGGTAAGTTCCAACTAAGGGGGGTAAGTTCTAGCTAGTCCTAGAATGACCGCCGGGGGTAAAAGCAGGCTAGCCCAGACTTACCCCGGGGTAAGTTCCAGAGGGGGGTAAGAACGGGCTGTCACACCGGTGTTTCTGGTTGTAAGGGTCATTAAGAAAGGCGACATTGAACGAGACCGAACAAAAAGCAGAACAAGACGGAGGAAGAAGCGGTAGGAAGAACAAGAAGAGAAAGAGGAAACAGATGAAGGAGAGGAAGAGGAAGAGGAGGAGGAGGAGGACAGGCGTGAAGAAGAAGAAGAAGAAGAAGAAGAAGAAGAAGAAGAAGAAGAAATACAGCAGCAGACTAATAATTATAACAATAACTATCATAATGAATAAAGAAATAGATGAATACATTACTAGGTAAACAAATACATAAACCTATCAACAACAGGAAGAACCACAGTATTTAATGATAATAATAATAATAATAATAATAATAATAATAATATGATGATGATGATGATGATGATAATAATGATACAATAATAATAATAATAATGATAAGAATAGTAATACTAGTAGTAATAATAATAATGATAATAATAACAATATTAGTATTGATATTAACAACAATAACATTACTACTCCATACAACTATTACTACTATTACTACTACAACCATTACTACTACTACTGCTACTAGAAGAAGAAGAAGAAGAGAAGAAGAAGAAGAGGAGAAGAAGAAGAAGAAGAAGAAGAAGAAGAGGAAGACATAACGGTAGCAGCAGCAGCAGCAGCAACAACAACAGCAACAAAAGGGAAAATAATGTTTTTGTCTTCCAGATGATATGTCTTGGACAAGTCAGCGTCTCTCCAACTTAAATTTTCTTTTTTGGGAGGAGAAATGTAGCACTATAATCAGGAAGAGCAGTGAAGAAATGAAGAATCCAAGGAAGGTTGGATGGAACCAGAATGGGGACAAAGCTGGATGGAACAACAGAATGGGGACAAAGCTGGATGGAACAACAGAATGGGGACAAAGCTGGATGGAACAACAGAATGGGGACAAAGCTGGATGGAACAACAGAATGGGGACAAAGCTGGATGGAACAACAGAATGGGGACAAAGCTGGATGGAACAACAGAATGGGGACAAGCTGGATGGAGCAACAGAATGGGGACACTGAGAAGCACTTGTGTGAGGACAGTGAGAAAAACCAAGGCGACAAATGCAAAGAGAGAGCCTTTCAGACTATACTTCTTCTTTGAGAACGCCTTGGTCTATATACATGGTCAGTCCGGCCTTGGAGATGAATTGTGCCGTTTTGTCCAACTCTTGTAGATTGCCGTAAGAGCTTCGTCATTAGAGCCTGTCTCTGTTGGCCACACCTCTCTCCTTGGCTGTTCATGTCATGGGCATTTCTGGAGCGCATGCTCCGCTGACTGTTGCTCCTGCCCTCAAGGACAGACTGGAGAAGGCACCACCTTGAGCTTTCAGCACAAGTGACTGTTAAGTCTGTTGTGCCCGGTGCGGAGCCTCACCAGGACACTTTGTTGCTCTCTGGATAACAGATGATAATCATCCTTGGGTGTCCTGGGCGTTGTGACAGTCCGGATGATGCTTCGCATCTCGCTGAAGGTGATGATGTTGTTCTACTGCTTCCCTTGAGCACCCCCTCCCTCACCAGGGGATCGGCCAGCTCACTGTTCAGACTGCACAAGACTCGACCAAAATGAGGACAAAGTCAAGTCATCAGCACCACTCAGGGTAGAGAGGGCAGTTGTCTCACACAAGGAAAAACGACATAAATACATCTAGACTGAAGGTTGCTTTTGACTCTACAACGAACAGCAAAGAGGATCCATGTATACCAAAGGTACAGAATTCCTCAACTGAGAGTGATTTTCCAAGACGTTGTAGCTGCAGACACAAAAACATGGACTGAAGGTTGCTCTGAACTCTACAACGAACAGCAGAGAGGATCCAAGTATGCCGAAGGTACAGAATTCCTCAGCTAGGCTTGATTTTCCAATACTTTGTAGCTGCAGACATAAAAACATTTACTGAAGGTTGCTCTGAACTCAACAACGAACAGCTAAGAGGATTCAAGTATGCGGAAGATACAGAATTCCTCAATGAGAGTGATTTTTCCAATACTTTGTAGCTGCAGTGAAATCTATTGTTTCTTGTTTTTTCTTCTTTTCTCGCCCCCACCTCCTCACCCTCACCTCCCCCCCCCCCCCCCCCCCCCCCCCCCCCCCCCCCCCTTTTTTTTTTTTTTTTTTTTGTAACCGTGAAACTAACTGGTTAGACACTGTTTTAATTCTCGGTGGTTTTCATGCGAATGTTTTCCTTCACATATGATTTATGCAGAAAAATAGCAGCAACAGCAGTACAATCTGTCCTACGCTATTTGCTGTCGTATTTGTATGTCAATGAATTTTTGTTTGCTTGTTTGCATACTTGCTTGCGTGTATGTGTGCATGCACGTGTGTGTGCGTGCGTGCCTGCGTGCGTGCGTGAGTGTGTGTGTGTGTGTATGTGTGCGTGTGCGTGCGTGCGTGCAGGCAACTCTACGTCCATGGATACAGAACCCTCTCTAGTGTATGACATATCGGAATGATCATCAC
>JADBJO010009277.1:100223-136190 GCA_016801955.1 Conus betulinus
GTTTCTGAGCATTTCGGCATAAATTCCATCTATACCGCAAGCTTTATTAGGTTTTAACTTGCTTATTGCAAAAATGATTTCCTCTTCCGAAATCGGGCTGTTTAATTCATGTCAACTTGCTCTGATAAGTCTACTTCCATTTGGGAATGCTGATCATTGCTGCCGTCATTGCTCTGGAAAACATTTTTAAAGTGACTTACCCAGTCAGTGACGTCTATACTATTTACAATTCTTTCTCTATTCCCACAGCCCAATTTTTCTTAAGTTCCTTCCAGAAAAGTGTCGAGTTAGAAAAGTAATCTGCGAGAGAATCAGCTTTTTGTTTTCGATATGCTTTGTTCTTCAATTTTAGTAACTTTTTGTAATTCTTCCGCGCTGCAACATATATAAGTCTATCTCCTTCATCTCTGGATCTCCTGAACTGGTTTAACTTCATTCTAGTTTCCTTTTTACCATGGAACATTCCTCATCAAACCATTCAGACTTCTTTTCTGGACCCGGATGATACCTGTTGTACATACATTTACTAGCATCATGTAAACATTGGTTAAATGTCAATAAAGCACTATCAACGTCACTGTCTATTAAAATCATAGCCTCATAGATTTTACCCTGTATTGCATTGCTCTTCAAAGCGTTAATAAAATTACCTTTTTTATCTTCTTTCCAAACTAATTTTTCTGTCATTTTATTTTCACCTGCAATTTCTTTACGCTTATTTTCTCCAGTATCCACTGTTTTCCAAACGGATGTCATAATAACTGGAAGGTGATCTGATTCTACCACATTATCAATGATTACGGAAGAAGATACATTAACCTCGTGAAAACAGTTCACACGACATAATGAAATAATCTACCGTACTTGACCCCGCTGATGAAACATAAGTGAAGCTGTCATCATCAAAATGTCTTTCACATAAACCATTCAATATAAAACAGTCAAATATTTGACAAATTTCCAATAATTGGTTGCCAAATACATTTTTATGCCCGTCTTGAGATTTTCTACGAAATTCCATGGTGCCCAACGCATTTATAATTTCGTCCTCAACATCGTTATCGAAAAGGCAATAATTTTCATCTGCTGTTCGTGCATTAAAGTCACCAGTTAATAAAATGTAGAAGTCACCAAACAAATCCTGTAGGTCTAATAAACCTTGTTCCAGTAATTCCATCCCAAATCCATCTTGTTGATGGTTCCATAAGTAGAGTCATGTGGGGGTATATATGTACATACCATCATTATGTGTTTTGTTGTTGAAAACAAATCTTTGTGAAGTTTTACAATTATTGCATTTTTGCTTTGCACTTGAACATGTTCAATGAAACTCGCATACCTTTTCCTAATCATAACAACAATTCCACCAGAATGTCTACCCTGACGTGATAATTTAATAGCTTTTAAGGTGAATACCACATAATCATCAAACCAGGAGGAATTCAAATCACTTGACAAAAACGTTTCTGTTAAACAGATAAAATCATGCAACAACAAAAAATCAACAAACTCTTTATTTCTAATTTTGGAAGTAGCCCGTTAACATTGTAATTCAAAAATTTCAGTTGAGACGTAATTACATTATGTACAACGGGTCCCACAGAGCACTTGGTCTGCTTTGTTTCTGGCTCACTGGAATTAATTGTATCATTGTCTGATATTGTGGCCCGGCCTATTTCCTATTTATTTTTGCTGCGGGAGCAGCTTTTACTGACTCTTCGTACGTCAGATGAGGGCCCTCCCTCTCTTTAGACTGGCTCTCGCAGGAGTTTGTCTAAGAGCGTCCACTATACTACTCTGGCTGACTGATCTGCGAGTCAGTGTGTGGGTGTTTTGTTCCCTGACTGTTTCCGAACAGCGGCAACTTCTGGGATGCCGCTCCTCCTCTACAGGCACAGATGGAGGAAGGATAAAAAGTCCCCTCCACTTCTGACTTACCATGATTGGCCTCTGAGTCAACAGCCTTTTCTTGGGCGGTCTCTAAGCAATTATTAGACTGCCCCACTGCCTGTCTGAGGATCGAATTACCATCTTGAGCATCATTGCCTTGTGGTACATTCGTGACACTTAATGATTTAGAGCTAGCTAGGCTGCATTCATCAGTGTCCTTGCTCACTGTTTCAGTCTGAATGTCGAGGTCAGTGTCAGTCAACTTTTGAGTTAAACTCTCTGTTGTCATTGTCGGATCCGTCACTGTCGATTCCAGTTCATCCTGACAATCATCATCAACAACAGCATCTGTTAACTCTTCATTAACCGAACAGCCTTCACCTTCATCCTCACTGACACATTCGTTTTTTTGTTCTGTTCTGTAAGTTCAGTTATGTCCACCTGGTCAACCCCACATCTTTCTTCTTGGCCTGTAAGACTGCCTTCCTGATTATTTACCGTAACATTCATACAAGTCCCGGCATTTTGGGCCCGAGCCGAACCTGACATGTTGTCCTGAGTGTCATTGTTTGCAGGGCAAACGTTGTCATCCTTTCGGAAGCCACCGTGGCCAATAGACCTCACTGAGCTGCTGGTGGTAGATCTGCGGTTCTGGATGTCCTTTTTGACTAGGACCAGTCTCCTGTGATAAGATGTCACTGGATCTCCGCCTCTTGCTGCCTGGCTGTAGGAGAGATGTCCCGGCACCACTGGTCTCTGACTGTAGTCTTGGAAGCCAGAATTACTCAGGCTGTTTGGGCGGCTTTTTGGATGGTCACAGTCTTTGAGACTATCTAGGGCTGGGCAATGATCCATAGTCTCGTTTTCCTGGTCCACTTCGTCTCGTGGATGGACACGGCTTTTGACCGACGACGATGGAGCTTCAAGGACTTTTTCCTGGTGGGGAAACGACTTCTTAGACGCCACACCTCTGCGAGGATAACCAGAGGGTGGCTGTCTACTGGACTGGCCTCTGGAAATCAGTTGTCTTTCCTCTGACGGAGGTGTGGCGAAATCTCAGTGTCAAGCACACTCCTGGCACCATTCCCACGATCCTGAGTAGCGTAGCGCGGTGACCGATGTTGTGAATCTTGACGGTCCCTCACCTGAAGTTTGCCATTGTAGATGTAGGCGATCTTTCCCTGACTACGGTGAAAGTCCACCAGTTGTCTCTGTCTAGTGGTGAGGTCGGAAGCTACTCTGACGCCACTCTGTCTGAGACTGTCCCTGAACTGACTGTCCCCTAGTATCGCCATCTTGTGGGACCATGTGCTGAATTGTACCAGCACAGGTCTGGGATCACTTCCCGGAGGCCTGGGTTTCCCCAGTCGGAAGGCCTTGACGATGTCGTGGTGTCTCCAGCTGCCTGATGGATCATGCTCGTTCAGGAGATCAACGATAATCTGGCTTGTTCGGCCTCTGTCTTCTCCCCTGTATTCATCCACATTGATGAAGATCAGATTGCAGGATTTCGCATCTTGCTCAACACCATCCAGGTTCAGGTTTTGTTCCAGTTTGTCAATTCTATCCCAAATTGCCACGTTATCTTCTTTCAAATCTTCGATGCTTTCTCTGTTAGTTTCAATGTAACCTTTGAGTTCTCTGACATCATTTGATATACGTGAGATGCTTATGTCTAGATTCTGAAACTTCTCATTCAGCGTGTTTTTGATACCTGTAGAATGTAGCTGTAATTCATGCTGCATCTGCGCAAATCGCCACTCAAGCAGTTGCATGATATTCGGCTGAGAAGTAGACAAATTGTGAACCGACATTTTTCATGTGCCTGTGTTTCCCAAATTGATGTTACGTATGTTTAGCCATATGAGCTCAAAGGAGATCTCTCTCTCTCTCTCTGTCTCTGTCTCTGCCTGTCTGTCCATCTGTCTGCCTGCCTGTCTGTCCGCCTGTTGAGTGTTTGTATGTCTGTCCGTCTCTGTCTGTCTGTCTGTCTCTGTCTGCCTGTCTCTGTCTCTCTGTTTCTGTCTGTCTGCCTCTCTCACTCACATACACATACTCTCTCTCTCTCTCTCACACACACACACACACACACACACACACACACACACACACACACACACACGCATACTCACACACACACACACACACACACACACACACACACACAC
This sequence comes from Conus betulinus, assembly GCA_016801955.1. Classification (NCBI taxonomy): domain Eukaryota; kingdom Metazoa; phylum Mollusca; class Gastropoda; order Neogastropoda; family Conidae; genus Conus; species Conus betulinus. The sequence continues at coordinate 104,282 of JADBJO010009277.1, forward strand.
ACACACACACACACACACACACCCCGTCTAAATCATCAAGTAGTGAATAGACAATAAACCAACCCAAAGAAGATGATTCCAGTTTATCGGAGTTGCTCCCGTCTGTCACACATCTGTAACTCACTGGATCTTTCAGACCCTGATTATCCCCCAAAACCATTAACCGAGGTTCCATGTTTATCCTACTGTGAGAAATTACCCACAGATGATGATAGTAACTGTTGCAAAGTGAAACTGACAGTGGCCATGGTAAAAATGTCAGGATTCTAAGAAACCGATTCCATTTCCCTGTTCCCTCAGAATGTGCTGTCGCTCCGAATACATTGAATGATGGCGACCATTGCGAGGTAAACTTTTGGGGTTACGTTCTGAGGAGGAGATCCAAAGGAACTGATTCCATTTCCTTGGGCGTTCCTAGGTGTTGGAAGTAGGCCAATGATGTTTTAGAGAGAGAGAGAGAGAGAGAGAGAGAGAGAGAGAGAGAGAGAGAGAGAGAGAGAGAGAGAGAGTGCGAGAGAGAGAGACGGAGAGAGAGCGAGAGAGATGAGAGCGAGAGAGAGAGAGAGAGAGAGAGAGAGAGAGAGAGCGAGAGAGAAAGAGAGAGAGAGAGAGAGAGAGAGCGAGAGCGAGAGAGAGAATGAAAGTTGCGAGAGAGAGAGAGAGAGAGGGAGAGAGAGCGAGAGAGAGAGAGAGAGCGAGAGAGAGCGAGAGAGAGCAGAAAGAGAGAGAGCGAGAAAGAGAGAGAGAGAGAGTGAGTGAGAGAGAGCGAGAGAGCGAGAGAGAGAGAGAAAGAGAGAGAGAGAGTGAGAGAGAGAGAGTGAGAGCGAGCGAGCGAGAGAGAGAGAGAGAGAGAGAGAGAGAGAGAGAGAGAGAGAGAGAGAGAGAGAGAGAGAGAGAGAGAGAGAGAGAGCGAGCGAGAGAGAGAGAGCGAGAGAGAGGAGAGAAAGAGAGAGTGAGAAAGAGAGAGAGAGAGAGCGGGAGAGAGCGGAGAGAGAGGAGAGAGAGAGAGAGAGAGAGAGATGTGCGACCAATTTATGAAGCTCCTAGTTACGTTGCCCCGGGAGAGTGTGGGCCCATGGCACGGCATCGCCTTTGTCTCCCTACTCCGTCAATACCCCACCATCCCCTCCCTTCCACTTCCCTTTTCTGCTGGCGTATATCTTGGTTACCTTTCACATTCAACTTAACCACACTTCGTTTTGCCCTAAATGTAACTTTCCTTGACGTGAGTTCTGTTCCTGTCGTTGAGTGCATAGTTCATTCACAATTGGTTTATCGCCTCAGCAAAGAATTTTGATGTCCAAACTTAAAGGTAATATCTGTAAAAGTGTTTGTTTCAGGGTTACGTTTATCTTTGCGTTCACGCGCGCGCGCGCACACCCACCCATCCACCCACCTACACATACACACGCGTACGTGCACGCACTCACGCACGCACGCACGCACGCGCGTACACACACACACACACACACACACACACACACACACACACACACACACACACACACCACACACACACACTGCAGTTTTACTTACCATATTTGGTTGAGATTGATTATCATTATCATCATTATAGACATCATCATCATCGTTGTAGTCATCGTTGTCACCATCGTCATCATCATCACCACCATCCTCCTCCTCCTCCTCCTCCTCAGCAGCAGCAGCAGCATCATCGTTGTCGTTGTCGTCGTCGTCGTCGTCATCATCATCATCATCATCATCATCATCATCACCGTTTTCCCCTCTCTTTGTTCATATTTTAGTGTTCATTTACGAAAGGGCCATGGTCTATACTGAATAAAATTCAATCAATCATTCATTTTCATTTTGAATAAAATCATTCAATCAATCATTCATTTAGTCAGTCGGTCACTTAGTCACGCTGTCTGTCTGTCTGTCTCTCTGTCTATCTCTCTGTCTCTGTCTCTGTCTCTTTCTCTCTCTCTCTCTCTCTCTCTCTCTCTCTCTCTCTCTCTCTCTCTCCTCTCTCGAATTCTCATGTTTATTGCGTGCATGCAGTTTATATTTGACGTTGAAATGGGGATGAATTATGTACCCTTTGCGACAGATAATGTCGGAATAAACCAGATCTCTGGGTCTGTCTGTCTGTCTGTCTCCCTTGCGACTCTCTCTCTCTCCTCTCTCTCTCTCTCTCTCTATGCAACGAATCCATCCTCTCTCTGTCTGTCTGTCTCTGTCTGTCTCTCTCCCTTCTCTCTCTCTCTCCTCCTCTCTCCACTCTCTCTCTCTCTCTCTCCTCTCTCTCTCTCTCTCTCTCTCGAATTCTCATGTTTCTCTCTCTCGATTGCGTGCACGCAGTTTATATTTGACGTTGAAATGGGGATGAATTATGTACCTCCCTTGCGACAGATACTGTCGGAAATATGCAAAATGCCAAATCTCTCTCTCTCTCTCTCTCTCCTCTCTCTCTCTCCTCTCTCTCTCTCTCTCTCTCTGTATGCAGGGATGCGTGCGTTCGTGCGTGTACGTGTGTAGGTGCGTGTGTGTGTTTGTCTGTCTTCGTGTGTGTGTGTGTGTGTGTGTGTGTGTGTGTGTGTGTGTGTGTGTGTGTGTGTGTGTGTCCCTCTCTCTCTCTCTCTCTCTCTGTTTGTGTCTTGTGTCTGATGGTGTGTCCTCCTATCTATTTGTTTTGTCAGTTTTAATGTCTGTTTTGTTTGTCGGTCTGTAGCCCTCTCTCTCTCTCTCTCTCTCCTCTCTCTCTCCTCTCTCTCTCTCTCTCTCTCTCCAGTCGGCTGCCGCCAAGGTGCCAGACCAAAGACCTCCCCACAGAGCGGAAGGAAAGAATGTCTGTCTTCTCTGCTCGCGTGCTTCCCCGCACACTCGTCTTCCTTCCGCGACAAGCACACCATCTCCAGAGCGGTATGATTCCAGCCTTTTTTTTTTTTATTCCTAAGGAAACATTTCATTCACCCCACCCCCCCTTACTTCTCTCGCCGTCCGCCCCCCCCCCCCCCCCCCCCCCCCCCCACTTCGTATTTTTTGTGTCCTTCAAAACAAGCTGACAGATTTTGAAAGAGAAAACACACGCCAGTTTACGCCGCTGACCCTGTTCATCTACCTCATCTTCGGTGGCCTCTTAGCGTAATGTCTCCCATGCCACTCATTCTTAAAGCCATGTCCACACACGTTCGGCACCAATGGTGAGTTCCTTCAGCGGTGTTCAGAGGTGCCTGTTCAGATTCTGAATACGTACGAAACCAGCTACTAAGCTCTTTACTGTTGACAGTAACTGTCTAGTCGAAAAGCTAATGTGAAAGAACGGCCCCCCTCTCCTCCCCTCCCCCCTCCCCCCCCCCCCCCCCCCCCCCCCCCCTTCCCGCAAGTGGAGGGTGTCGCTATGTCCCACCCACCGACGGTTCCTATGAACTAGCCGAGATCGTCGACCTCAATTCGACTCACCAAAGGCACAGACGTGGAAAGACAACAAAACTGAGGTCACCGTCAGAGCAGGGCATAAAAAGACCATAGACTTTGAGAACTTTTTTAAAAATGCTGATCAACGATGATGATGATGATGATGATGATGATGATGATGATGATGATGATGATGATGATGACGATGATGATGCTATGGGATTCTATTCTGGGCTGAGATTGCGTGGAAGGGCTTTACTCAATGCTTGTTTTTATTACAGATCCCGGCGTCAACCAGGCCCGGGAGAAAACAATTCCCTGCAGCGTCAGTCTGGAAATCTGAAAGACACTCTCAGAAACGCGTCCTTCAGGTGGATGAAATTCCACTGTGTGGTTCCAGTCTTCCCCCATAGAGCCCGTCGCGAACTCAGCACAGGGTGGGACACGGTCAGAACAGAAATAAATGACTTTGATGGGAACTGAAACCACGACCTCTTAGCTCGGAATCCGAGATGGGATCCACTGCGCCACAGCGATTGGGTCGTAGGGGCAGCGGTTGTTTAGCCGTCTGCGAATGATTGTGATCGTGGGTTTACTCGTTTGTGAGAAATATCGGCTTTTTACTGGTCTGGCATCTCTTCCTCTATCTCATGTTGCTTGCACTGCTCTGAAAAACGGACATGTGAGGTCGACCGGACTATTACATAATGAACATGATCTGATTTCATGGCCGCCTTTTTGCTTCTTTATTTTCCTCCACAGAATCTTCTCTACTCTCTCTCCACAAAATCTCTCTCACTCTCTCTCTCTCTCTCTCTCCTCTCTGTCTCTCTCTGTCTGTCTGTCTCTGTCTGTCTCTCTCTCTCTGCCTCTGCCTCTGTATCTCAATGTCTCTGTCTCTCTTTCTCTGTCTTTCTGTCTGTCTCTCTGTCTTTCTATGTCTGTCTGTCTGTCTGTCTCTCTCTCTCTCTCTCTCTCTCTCTCTCTATCTCTCTCTCTCTCTCTCATTCTCTCTATCTTTTTCTCATTCTCTCTCTCTCACTCTCTATCTCTCTCCTGGGTGGCCTCCCTTGTCCGGCATCCGGCAAGACGTGTTTCAGCCGCTGCGGTAAATTTCTACTCTATCAACTGTAAGAGAGAGAGAGAGAGAGAGAGAGAGAGAGAGAGAGAGAGAGAGAGAGAGAGAGAGAGAGAGAGATGAACAACAAAGACGATGTTTTAAACAAACTAATCTCCGGCTGCGCTTCTTTCCTGCTTCAATTCCACTTCTCCTCGATTAAAAAAAAAAAACCAACGTTGTCCTTAAAGGGCAGTGGTCAGAAAGGAAATCCTTCCCTCCATGACTCATCTGAAGAGTTCTCCCCTAGGAGACGAGGGTCACACTCGTCGGTTATAACAAATGTTTCTGTTCAAAATACAACACTCAGTAATTCCCATTGCTGTCAAAGAGTATTTCGTGTTAACATGTCCACGTCTCCTTTGAATCCCATCTTTTCTTGTTCCCCTCTTCCCAACACCCACTGCCCCCCCCCCCCCCCCCCCCCCCCCCCCCCATCCATTAAGTCTTTTTTTCATAGTAATTGAGGACATGTTCACACACATTTTTTTTTTTTTGTTTGTTTGTTTTGTTTTTTTTTTTTTGTGCTCACAATAGGCACATTTCCGTTGTCTGTTTGTTGATTTGTTCATTTTTGTCCTGCCTGAGGAAGACCCATAGGTCGAGGCTCGTTACTTCTGGATTTGTTGTGAGTATTTTGACGGCTCGTTAGTTCGATGTTCATGTCATGGTTTCACTTCTTCCTGTCGTCTTTCTACTTTCGAACCATGTTCCGCCGTTATTTTCTTCCCAGCGCATCGCGTCCTCTGGGGGATGAAATATTGGGAGGGTCTCCCTCTAGGATGGCGTTCTTCTACAGGTGACTAGGAAGTGTTGCGGGAGTTATTTCCTTTCAGCATGAGAATCATAACGTTTGGCAGTAACGAGGACTTAGCTGTGGAGATGCGGTAAATCACCATGTCAGTAGAGAAACACTCCATCCATGCACATCCAGTTCACTGACTTCTATTCCCAGTTTCGTCTCTCTTTTTTTGTCTGCCCCTTTTCAATTGTCTGAGTCTGCAGAGAATTCCGAAGTCGAAACGCGTCGTTGCTTTATTGTCATGAGTTCTGATCCCATTCATTCGGCGGTCCGCTGACCCAAAGACTTTTCCTCTTCTTTTTATAATTGCTTTGGCTCCTGTCTGCTGACAGTCTGTTTTTTAACATCGCTTTTTTATTATGCTATTTGGGAATATGTGCACAGGTTGCGTGGAACCTTTAAAGTTTGCTAGGGTGAAGGTGCAGAGTGGAAAGGATCACATCTCGCCCCATTTTCCGTCGTTTTCAATTTGCCAGAGTCTCGATCACTTGAGCAGATCACTGCTTGCTTCAAGGCTTGAGAATAGTTCAGTTGAACGGTTTTGTTGCCCTCGCAAGAAACAGCTATGCCAGTGTCTTGCTACCATCCACTTTTCAGCGAGGGCGGTCCACAAGCCTGAACACAGCCTTTGCTGGCACATGAACCGCCATAGCGTGTGTGCTTCGAACTTGACGCTGAGACTCTATCGGTTGAGAAATGTGGCGGGCGGCCAGCCGAACAATCAAGAGGAGGCGGAGACAGAGTCGAGTAGTAGTGAGTACCTCCCAAATGGGCGATGGCACTCCAACCGTCTGAAGGGTGAATATAGTGTTTCTGTCCCTTCTATATTTCTGGCCGATGACACACTTTTTTGTAGTAGAGGCTCTATTCTCCTATTTTCCCCCCACTTTCTTTTCTCTTCATCCATCACAGATCTCAATTGAACAAGTTTTTATGTTTTTGTTTGTGTGTGTGTGTTTTGTTTGTTTGCTTGGGTTTGTATGTTTGTGTGCTCTTTGTGTTCGTTCGCGCAGCTTTCTTTAAGTTCGTGTTTGCTAATTTTGTTTGTTATGTGTTTGTGTTTTTGTTTTTGATTTATTTTGCGTGCGTGCGTTCGTGCGTGCGTGTGTGTGTTTGTTGTGTTTGTGTGTGTTGCTTTTGTGTGTGTTTTTTGTTGTAGTTTGTTAGTGTGGTTTTGTTTTTTTTTTTGTTGTGGTGCACTCACTCGCGGTCGTCTCGCTGTTTTCTGTGTGATCTACGATCTTTCCTCATTCTTTATTGCGTTTATGCTTGCATCGAGATAATTCTACGATCATAGGAGAGATCGCAGCAGAGCTCTCGCGCTATCAGTCAGAAGTAGAGAGAGAGAGATATAGCGATTTTTCCTGTGCACCTTGTTTTGGACCACTAACTGTGTGCAGAGTAGCTTTGATTTGGTTTCTTGGCGTTTGGTACTCCAACTCTACCAGTCGTGGTCAAAGTCTCCAGGGATTCCTGCCATTCTTTTGAACTTATACAACCCGTTCCCTCAAACAAAAAAAAAAAACACCAACACCATCTTATATTTACCATAACAACGTATGTCTTCTTCCCTTAAGGAACGATCCCGAACCCCCACACACACCCCCCCCCCCCCACCCCCCCACACACAACCCACACCCACAAAATCCCCCCATCGGGAGACCAATGCCCAACCGAAGAATTTCAGCAACTTTCTCACTAACAGATCATGTCTACATGCAAGTACTTGTAACACGATCGCATTCTTCAGATCAAATCTGTGTCCCTTTGAATAACATCAAGTACGGGAACTTATTGCTCCCGGTGAGAAAGATTTATAATCATAGAGAATATGACGCCCATTCTTTAAACTAAACGAATCGTAGCTATACCTACTGCTTTACCAAAAATCGCTGAGCTCAAAAATGACACAAAGCACACACACGAACGACACAAGAAGGAATGGGGCGATTTATTTTTCCCTTTTTTTTTTGTCCTTCTTCTTTCCCCTTTCCCCTGCCGCCGTGCCCGCCGCTCCCCTCTGCCCGCGCTGTCCGCTCCTGGTGGCCCGCCCTGCCCCTGCCCGCCAACGCCCCTCCTTATCTTTCCTCCTTTCCTTTCTTCCCCCTGGGCAGGCCTATGCCAGCCCTTCTTTTCCTTCCTTCCCCTGCTTTTCCATTTTTTTTATATCCTCCCCTGTTGTTTCCTCACCCTTGGCCGGCCTGGCCCCCCCTTTTCCCCTTCCTTTTCGTTTTCCTTTTTTCCCTGCCCTTTCCCCCTTTCCCCCCTGGGGGGCCCCCCCCCACTGCCCTCCGCCGGTTCCCCTTTTCCTCCTCCCCTGCCCGCGGCCCCCCCGCCCCCCCCCCCTGCCCCCCCCCCCCCTGTGCCACCCACGCCCGCCCCCCCCTGTTTTCCATTTTCCTTCCCTTCCCCTGGGCCCCCAGTATTGTTCCACATGTTAGCGTCGTCTCCCCCCACCCCTCCCCCCCCTCCGCCCTCCCTTCCCTCCCCCGCCCCCCCCCCCACCCGTGTATCCCCCCCCTCGCCCCACCCTCCTAAGACCACTCAAAATATAGGATGTTCCACCAACTTGGCCAAACTTCGTCGCCAACTTCGCACTATATCCTACCCATGTACACAGCACGCAACATCCGAGAAATGGAAGAAACCCCAAATAATCCTTAGTACATCGTGGATACACGATTTTACACCCTCCTTGCTGTTAGTTACTGTTGACGTGTTTCCCTTGCCAATCTTACTTAACGATTTCTTTGTTTATTTTAATACAGTATCCTAATCCTACCCTGTCCAAAATGTGCAGCACAATAACCCCTTCTCTCCACCCTCTTGTCGTTGTCCAAATACATCATTCAATCTATTTACACTCTTCTTTTTCTGACGCTGGGAAGAAAGGAAATGTACACATGTATCCCCTGGTCACTTTTGCATGAAGCACTGAAAAGCATTTTCAGTTTTTTTTTTTTTAAGTAGCATATCCCACAGGTACACGCAAAGAGTACGCCCGAAGTAGCAAAGATTTGCCCTAATAAAAAAAGAAAATCCTTGACAATTATTTTGAGGGGCATATGTATATACATTCTTCGTGAGGAAACATGCTTCAAGATTATTGTAATGGCAGCGTGCTAGCTTCAAAAAAACGATATTTCTCTGGAGAAATTGAGGTAACTGTCTCAGGAACAGTCCATCTCATGAATCACTCCTTACTCGGTGAAAAACAAACATAACAGCTCATTATCCCAGTAAATCATTTTCGTTTTCCCCACGAAAAGGCTACTTCAGTAAACAGCAAACTGTTCTCCAAAAAAAAAAAAAAACCACCCACCCAAACCTGCTTTCAGTAGAAAGTGCTGATTATTCCGATAGAATAACTTAACATATGAAAGCGCGTTTCCATTTCACGCAAAATAAGTTCCTTCCTCCTCCTCCAAAATAATTGGCTGTTATTACGGATTCCGTGATAATACGATTTCGATGCAATATGCTCCCATAACATTCATTTACAATCAAATCCAGAAGAGGCAGAAACGGTCGATCACGGTGGGGACATCCTGATTCGCCCTTCTCATCTCGCCTTTTCCCCACTTTCGCCTATATGAATTTCATTTCACCCCGGCCTTTTTGTCCCGCCCCGCAAATGGGGGGGAGGGGGGGGGGTAGGGAGTCGTTGTGAAGGGGAGAGGGGAGGTGGAGGCGGTGGTGGGGGGGGGGGTGGGGGTGGCGTTGCGCTCCGACGCAGGCTGTCCATTTAATTAACTCTCTCACCACCGTATCTGAAGTACGTTGGATTATTGCTGAATACGAGGTGTTCTCTACGGCTGCTACGCAAAGAGGCTGTGTCTCCAGTTCCTCTCCTCAGGAAGCATAAATAATATAAGGCAAAAATGAAAGGCACCTTTATGTGGAAGACCAGGTTCACAAGACTTCCTTCTTCTTCTTGGCTGAATAGTGGCGCAGTGGTGTTTTACACTAGTTTAAAGAAGATTGCCAGATGCCATGTGTCGAAGGGAATGCAAAACGTTGTCCACCACACACACACCTGCCTCTGCAAAGAAGTGGCCTGATTAGCATTGGCATGGTGTCGGCACACCCAAATGGGTGCAACGTTACGAAAAAGTGAAGGCAATGTCAGTATTGCCGTTTCCTAGCATGATATTGTAATTTTAATGAGTTGCGTGAGACATTTTGCTGCACACGTCGTTGTGGCCCGTTGAAAACATGTTAGACATATGTCAAATTGACATGCATTTCATTCACACACAAACAAAGAGAGTTGCTTCTCTTCCTCAATCTCTCCCTCTCGGTCCTCCTCTCTCCTCTCGCCCTCCTCCACATCCCCCGCTCCTCCACGCCACCTGTCCCTTCCCTCACTCGTCCTCTCGCTCCGGCACCTCCCACTTCCCTCCCATCTTGCCCTCCGGGGGGGGGTCATATCCCCTCACTCTTGCCCCCCCCTGGGTGGCTCCTACCCTCCCCCCCCTTTCCTCCTCCGGGGGGGGCCTTCATCCACCCCCCACATCCCGGGTCACTCCATCCCCCTCCTCTCGTCTCCCTCTCCTCGCCCTCCCACCCTCCTCCCTCGGCGCCCCCCCTACCTCCCTCTCTCCTTCATCCCCCCCTCCTCCCTCACCCCTCCCCTCATCCACCTCCACTCTCCGTCTCTCTCCTCTCTCTCCTCTCTCTCTCTCTCCCTCCTCTCTCACACACACACACACACCCACACACACACACACACCCACACCCTCAGACACACACACCACACACACACACACACAACACACACAACACCTACACCACAGGTGCGGCGGCGGAGTTGCGCCCGCGGCTGCGGCGGGGTGCGGCGTGCGCTGGCGGCCGTGCGCCTCCAGTGCGGGAAGGTGCTCCCGTGCGGCGCGGGCGCCCCGCTGGGCGGCGGTGCGTGCGTGGCCCGGCGGCTAGCCCCGGTGCGTCGGCACCTGCGCCCCGCCCCCCCCCCCCGTGCGAGCGCCAGCGAAGCGGCGTGCGGGTGGGCGGGTGCGTGCGCCGAGACAGGGCGGCGGCGCGGCGGCGCCCCCGTGCGGCACCCCGCGGGGCCCGCGGGGCGCCCCGCGCGCGTGCGGATGCGGCGCGCCGCCGGCCCTCCCGCGGCAGGCGCGGCGCAGGTGCGCCCTTGCTCGGCTGGCGCGAGGTAGGTGCGGCGTGCGGCCCCCGGCGGTGCGATGCGTCGGGCGGCCGCGGGCGTCTAAGGTGCGCCCCCGGCGCCAGGTGCGGCGCGGCGCGCGGTGCGCGGCCGCCGCGCCCCGAGCCCCGCGCGGCCGGCGGCGCTGCGGCTTGCGATGCGCTTAGGTGCGCCGGCCCTCCCCCCCCCCCCCCCACAGAACAGCCACACCCACACACACACACACACACACACACACACACAAAACTACCACACAACCATACTAACACACGGCCGCGCTCATATACGCACTTACGCACACACTCAGCAACGATAAAGCAGCATTGGGTCTAAAATTTCAACGGCTTGTCGATCAAGCTTGCGATGGAGATTGTCTTTTGTCCTCCATCCATGACAAACTGAATCACCACAATGTTTTCATTTACATATCATGCACGATTAAAAAGAGCGGTTTGAAACGGCTGACCAAGTAAGAAATGACAACCGTTCCCTTGTTTGTTCCACAAGAGTCAATTCGTCCCTAAAAGGCTGAACGGACAAGGGGCGAATCATAACCCTCACCATCACCGTCCACGCCGACGACAGAGAGGCTGAAGATGCTGCACTGAGAGAGAGATAGAGAGAGAGAGAGAGAGAGAGAAGAGAGAGAGAGATAGAGAGAGAGAGAGAGCGAGAGAGAGACGATGACAGAGAAGACAAACAGACAGACAGACAGACAGAGACAAACACAGAGAGAGAGAACAGACATAGAGAGAGATTAGTAGGGTGAGGGAGAGAGAGGGAGAGAAAGAAGAGAGGGAGAGACAAGAACGAAACAGAGAGAGAGAGAGAGAGAGTTGTGGCAGAATAGAAAGAAAGGGCGAATCATACATAACCCTCAACCATCACTGTTGTCCACACCGACACAACAACAACAACCGACGACAAGAGATAGAAAGTTGGGCGACTGGGAGAGAGAGATAGAGAGCATAGAAGAGATATGAGAGAGATAGAGAGAGGTGAATAGATAGATAGAGAAGACAGACAGACAGTGCAGACATACACAAGACAGAGATGGGGAACAGACATACATAGAGAAGATTGATGGAGGATGAGGGAGATAGAGGGAAAGAAAGATAAGAGAAGGGAGAGACAGAGACAGAAACAGATAGTAGAGGGGGAGAGAAAGAGAGAGAAATAGAGAGTAGATTATGTTGTGTGTGAGAAGATAGAGAGAGGAAGAGAGAGAGATATAAGAGAGAGAGAATGTGTGTGTGTTTTGGTTTTTTTGGAAGATATAAGATAGAGGGAGTGAAAGAGAGAGAGAGAGCTCCTATAGATGAAGAGTCGCTCTGAGTGAGGAAAAGACAAATTGTGTGTGTGGTGTGTGTGTGAGAAAGAGAATAGAGAGAGAGAGAAGAAGAGAGAGAAGGCGAGAGAGAGCGGATGTGAGAAGCGAAGAAAGAGAGGCGAGAGGGATAGAGAGAGAGAGAGAGAGCGAGAGAGAGAGGATCTGATTGAAGAAAGAGCGAGAAGAGTGAGAGAGAGAGAGGGACAAAGAGTGAAAGAGGAGGAGAGAGAGGAGAGTGTTGCGGGTGTGTTGTGTGTGTGTGTGTGTGTGTGTTGTGTTGTGTGTGTTGTGTTTGTGTTTGGTGTTTGTGTTTGTGAGTTTTAGAGAGCGAGAAGAGAGATAGAGAGAGATAGAGGGAGAAAGAGGCTTGGTGGGGGAGGAGAGTGCGTTTTTGCATGTTGTGTGTGTTGTGTTTGTGTTGTGTTTGTTGTGTTGTGTGTGTCTGTATTTGTTTGTATGTTTGTTTGTGTGTGTGTTTGTTTGGTGTGTTTGTGTTGTGTGTGTGTGTGTGTGTTTGTTTGTTTGTTTGAAAAGAGAGAGAGAGAGAGGAGAGAGACAGACAGACAGACAGACAGACAAGACATACCCGACAGTGAGAGGATAGGTCATGGAGGTGACACGTGGGAGTGCCAAATTCCACAAACGGAAACAACGTTATTCCATCTGGACACGACAGAATGGACTAATGTTGTTTTCGTTTGTGGAAACAAACACTGTAAAAGTCTGTGTAGTTATTTTATGTGTAGTCTTCTTTGTCACAGCCCTGCCCTGCCTGTCCTCGCTCTTCTGACAGCTGATCCATCAATGGCAGCCCTAGTGCCAGTCCACTTCCCGTCATCCGGGCTTTGATGTCAGAGAATGGCCGCTGTCAAGCTAATGCACCACACGTCATGTCCTCCTTTTTTTTTTCTATTTTTCTTTTCTTTTCTTTCTCTTTTTGTTCTTTGTTTGTTTGTTTGTTGTTTATAATGTCTTTAATAATTCTCCGGATGTTTCCGGTAATCCGGTTCTTCAGACACCAGTCTCCTTCTTCTTCTCTTCTCTTCTTCTTCTCTTCTCTCTTCTTCTTCTTCTCTTCTTCTGCTTCTTCTTCTTCTCTTCCTTCTTCTTCTCTTCCGCTTCCGTCATCCCGCCTCCTTCTTCTTCTCTTCTTCTTCCTCTTCTTCTTCCCTCCTTCTCGGACCTCCTCCTCTCCTCCTCCCATCCTCCTCTCCTCCTCCTCCTCTTCTCCTCTTCTTCTTCTCTACCTCTTCCTTCTTCTCTTCTTCCCTTCTTCTTCCTTCTTCGGTCTATCTTCTTTTCATCTCCTTCTTCGGTCTTCCTTCCGTCTTTTCGCTCTTTTCTTTCTTCTCTTCTCTTCTCTTCAACTTCTCCTTCACTCTCTTCTTCACTCTTCTTCTTTCGCTTCTTCAAACTCTTACTTTAACTTCCTTCTTCTTCTTCTCTTCTTCTTCTTTTCTTCTTTTGGCTTCTTCAATCTTCTTCTTTTTTTCAGTCTTCTTCTTCTTCTTCTTCTTTCTTCTTCTTTTTGCCGTCTTTCCTTCATCTTCTTCATTCGGCTGGTCCCATCACTCAGTGCACTTCAAGTGGCAAGGCAACCCATGCCGCTCAGTCCTGACACTCCGTCCTACCACAGGTCCCAGCAGCGTTCCGGCATCGGCCCAATCGTGTTTCACTGGGAACAGTCATGCTCAAGAGTCGTCAATAGGCCAACCCACAGGAGACACTGCAACTGCTGCCGTCAGTCATTCCATTTTCGAATAAGGTGCCCCACCAGAAGGAGAACCAGCACAACCCCCCAGGGTAATCTAAGTAAGCCTGTTTCTGATCCAACATTCGCAGGACACCGCCTGCTAAGATGGCCCCCCCCCTGCTGATGACTATAAATTGCTGCTTTGGTTGCGGAGTCGGCGTGCGTGAAGCTCTCCTCTCCATCCCTCCGAGTTTGCCACTCTGTACGTCCGTCCAGACGAAAAAAACGAAACACCCCCATGGACTCGGCCGATACTGGTGACCCCGACGGAATCAAACCAAGCCACAGACGTGAGAGGTGACATCGAAACTGAGGTCACCATGAGAGCAGGGCATGAAGGGCCACAGAATTTGAGACTTACAAAAATGCAGATCAATGAGAATTAGGATGATGAAGGTGATGCTACGGATTTCCATTCGATCCGGTCTGAGACTGTATGGCTACATGTACTCTAACTCTACGCTCACTTTAGTACTAATATATCCAGGTGTCAACCAGGCCCCGAGAGATACAGACACCTGCAGTGTTGGTCAGAAATTTTGAGCCACACTCTCAGAGACGCATCCATTTAGTGAGGAAAATCGACTGTGTGTTCCCAGTCTTCCCAACTGAGCCAATAGCAAAGTCAGCTCTGGGTAGGAAAAAAAGCCGGTAGGAATGCAGAAAAATCCCACATGGCTTCTGATGGGAATCGAACCCACGAACTCCCAGCGGTAGTCCCGCGACGTTGACCACTGCGCCACCACGCGGCTGTTCAGTCTTCATTGCTCCACGGCGGCCTGTTTTTTTTTTTTGTTTTTTTTTTCTTTTTCTTTTTTTTTCGTATTTTCGTTATCCCCCCCCTCTTAAAACGCTGATGTAAAAGTTCAGCGGGTGGGTTGGACAAAAAGCCTACCACTTTTTGCATTGACCTAAGATAAGATATAAACCTAGTGAAAACGTTTCCATGCAGCGGTGAGTGTAGACAAAAGCTCCCCCCGCTTTTCCCATTTTTTCCCTCCGGACAATATACAAACGTAGATCACGATTAAGCTCAGTGGTTACGGTAGGCATAAAGCCCCCACTTTTGCATTTCACCCCCACCCCCCCAGACAAGACATAAAGCCCCGGGGAAAGTGCAGACCTCCCTCGCTTCCCTTCGTCCTCCCGTCTTACTCGACCTTCCCTGGTCTGAAGTCCCCCCCGACACCCCCCAAAATCCCCTGGGAAAGCGACCCCCCCCCCCCCCTCGCACCGACCCCCCCCCCCCCCACACCCCCCAAAATCTGCCGACCATTCCCTTAGCACACAGCTACAATGTCACCGGGGGGCTGTTTCTTCGTCCAACTGTGCTGTCTGTCGTCACTGTGCTGTCTGTCGTCATCATGCTGTCTGTCGTCACTGTGCTGTCTGTCGTCAACTGTGCTGTCTGTCCTGTCGTCATCGTGCTGTCTGTCGTCACTGTGCTGTCTGTCGTCACTGTGCTGTCTGTCGTCACTGTGCTGTCAACATCTGTGCTGTCTGTCGTCACTGTGCTGTCTGTCGTCACTGTGCTGTTTGTCGTACACACTGTGCTTGTCTGTCGTCATCATGTGCTGTCTGTCGTCACTGGCGTGTCTGTCTGTCATCGTGCTGTCTGTCGTCACTGTGTGTCGTCAACTGTGCTGTCGTGCTGTGTCGTCACTGTGCTGTCTGTCGTCACTGTGCTGTCTGTCGTCACTGTGCTGTCCTCGTGCGTCATCGTGCTGTCTGTCGTCACACTGTGTCTGTCTGTCGTCACTGTGCTGTCTGTCGTCACTGTGCTGTCTGTCGTCATCATGTGCTGTCTGTCGTCACTGTGCTGTCTGTCTCGTCACTGTGCTGTCTGTCGTCACTGTGCTGTCGTCAACTGACGTGCTGTCTGTCGTCAGTATTCTGCTGTCTGTGTCGTCACTGTGCTGTCTGTCGTCCCTGTGCTGTCTGTCGTCATCATGCTGTCTGTCGTCAGTGCTGTCCTGTCTTCATCCATCGCTGCCCCCTCTGTCATCATGCTGTGCTGTCCATCGTGTCGTCGTCTGTGCTGTCTGTCGTCATCATGCTGTCTGTCGTCACTGTGCTGTCTGTCGTCATCATGCTGTCTGTCTTCAGTCACTGTGCTGTCGTGTCTGTCATCGTGCTGTCTGTCGTCACTGTGCTGTACTGTCCGTCATCATGCTGTCTGTCGTCACTGTGCTGTCGCGCTGTCATCATCGTGCTGTCTGTCGTCACTGTGCTGTCCTGTCGTCATCATGCTGTCTGTCGTCATCATGCTGTCTGTCGTCATGTGCTGTCATCGTGCTGTCTGTCTGGTCGTCACTGTGCTGTCATCGTGTCTGTCATCGTGCTGTCTGTCGTCACTTCTGTGTGCTGTCTGTCGTCATCATGCTGTCTGTCGTCACTGTGCTTGTCATCGGTGCTGTCATCGTCATGTGTCGTCCGTGTCGTGTGCTCGTCGTCACTGTGCTGTCTGTCGTCACTGTGCTGTCTGTCGTCATCAGCTGTCTGTCGTCATGTCTGCGTCTGTGCTGTCATCATGCTGTCTGTCGTCCACTGTGCTTGTCTCACTGTCTGCGTCGTGTCATCATGCTGTTGTCTCACTGTGCGTCTGTCGTTGTGTTGTCTGTCGTCACATGCTGTCTGTCTGTCTGTGCTGTCTGTCGTCACTGTGCTGTCTGTCCATCGTCATGCTGCTGTCTGTCCGTCACTGTCGTCTGTCTGTCGTCACTGTGCTGTCTGTCTGTCTATCATGTGTCTGTCTGTCGTCACTGTGCTGGTCTGTCGTCACTGTGCTGTCTGTCATGTGTCTGTCGTCAGTTGTGCTGTCTGTCGTCAGTGTGTTGTCTGTCGTCACTGTGCTGTCTGTCGTCGTCACTGTGCTGTCTGTCGTCATCATGCTGTCTGTCGTCACTGTGCTGTCTGTCGTCACTGTGCTGTCTGTCGTCACTGTGCTGTCTGTCTGTCAAGTCATGTCTGTGCTGTCTGCTGTCTGTCGTCATCGTGCTGTCTGTCGTCACTGCTGTCTGTGTGTCATCATGCGTGTCGTCCATGTGCTGTCTGTCGTCACTGTGCTGTCTGTCCATGTCTGTCTGTCGTCATGTGCTGTCTGTCGTGTCCGTCGTCATGCTGTCTGTCTGTCGTCACTGTGCTGTCTGTCGTCATCGTGCTGTCTGTCGTCATCGTCTGTGTGGTCGTCACAAGTGTCGACCCCGGATAAACAGAAACAAATGAAGGGCCGAGGAACACAGAAGAAATCAACGACAGACCATTGACCTTTCATCACCCCTCCAGGATAATTTCTGTCCATCCCAGTTAAACAGAGAAAGAAACCCAAACCAAATCAAAAAAAAAAAAAAAAAAAAGCAGAGGAATGAAGTAGAAATCAACCACGTCCTTTATCCTCTCCTTCGTGATAATTTCTGTCCATGACAGATGAAGGAAAACAGACGGAGGAACAACAGGAGAGATGAGCAACAGACCACTAACCTTTTATCATCCTCTTCGGGACGATTTCTGACCACCCACCAAACTGTTTCATGACGTAGAAGCCCTAGAACAGCAAACTGATTTTTTTTTTTTTTTTTTTTTTTTTTTTAGCGTCAGTGAATCTGAAAATGGCAGCCACCAGCCTTCGACTTTTTTTTTTGCCGTCCCAACCTCTGCGCCACCTCAGAGGCAGTGCACCCACGCCGCTCATTCCGACACACCCCGTCCACAGCCACAGCCCCGTCCCGGCCTCGCCGCAGCCCCGGCACCGGCAATCCAGAGGGAGCAGTGAATGTCCTCCTCCTCCTCCATCTCCTCCTCCTCCTCCTCCTCCTCCTCCTCCTCCTCCTCCTTCTTCTCTTCTTCTTCTTTCTTCTTCTTCTTCTTCTTGTTTGGCTGTCCCATCATCTGCGACACTTTCAGTGGCATTGCAACCCATGCCGCTCAGTCTGACACTCCGTCCACAGCCACAGCGCCGGCATCGTCAATCCACTGGGAACAGTCAATGTCAAGTCGTCAAGAGGCAACCCACCATAGGAGACACTGCCCTGCTGCCGAGTCACTTCGGCGGTGTTTCAGTGGCCCCTGTTCTGATCCAATATACGCAGGACACCGCCTACTAAGCCCCCTACTGACGACAATAATTGCTCAGTCGCGGAGCCGGCGTGAGTAAGCTGTACCTCCAAAGGGCGCCACCACGTCCGTCCCAACGATAGCCCCAATGGACTCGCCGATTCCGGTGACCTCGACGGAACCAAACCAAGACCACAGACGTGGAGAGGACATCGAAATTGAGGTCACCATGAGAGCAGGGCATGAAAGGCCACAGAATTTGAGACATCTTTTCTTAACGCTGATCGATGAGAATGAGGATGATTTAAGATGATGCTATGGATTTCTATTTTTCGGTCTGAGACTACACGACAGGGCTGTACTCTACGCTCACTTTAATAATATATCCAGGTGTCAACCAGGCCCGAGAGATACAGGCACCTGCAGTGTTGGTCAGGAAATTTGAGCAACACTCTCAGAAACGCATTCATTAAGTGGATGAAACTCGACTGTGTGGTCCCAGCCTTCCCAACTGAGTCCGCAGCAACTCAACTCTGGGTAGGAGCCGGTCGGGGCAAAAAACCCACATGACTCTGATGGGATTGGAGAACCCGCCGACCTCCCCCAGCCGGGAGTCCGCGACGCTAACCACTTCGCCACGGCGGCTGGTGCCTTCGACAACTTTTCTGCCTGCACGCAGATAACTGATCAACATGCCATAGAACGAATCAGACCCCGCAGTTAGTGACAGTATCTTACTATGAAAACGGTACGGAAAACATACAATCAGGTTACAGTTTTCAACGACCAAACATTAACCAGTTACCAAACAGATTATGATCTGAGTGACCTGTCCGACAATAATGATTCTAAAAACATCCCTGCGAACCTTAACATTGAGGTGAAATGTTGATAAACAGAACGTACATGCAGTGGGAGACGGTGGAAACAGTGTTGTGAGAGTCACGGTCAGTTCCATGGGGCACAGGAAGAAGATACACTTTACACAATCGGACATTACTGTACACTGCTGACATCATGGTAGAGTTCATAACACTGACTGGGATAGTGGACAGTCTCCCTCCAAGCCTTAGCGAAGTCATGAAGTTCACCACCTCCATCACCTGCGCTGTTCTTCGCAGCGGAAATCTTTCTCGGAATCCATCTTGGCATCGCTGTGGACGCTAACTGTCGAAGCAATTGTCAGTGACCTGGTAACATCTTGTCATAACCAATGCCCCCGTGATGTAACAACCATGCTACGATGCTGCTCTTCTCTGAATAGGTTGCCCTCTTCAAATCCAGGGCATTATACATCCTTCATATTATCTGTCCTCTTTACCTCCTTCCCCCCTCCCCCCCTCCCCTCCCCCCCCCCCCCCCCCCCCCCCCCCCCCCCCCCCTCCCGTCTCGTCCAGTCTCCCCCCTGCCCCCCCGGCCCCGTCCTTCTCCGTGCTCATGTTTTACCCCCCCCTCCGTGTCAAACTACAGGGAGATCCCCGCCTGACCTCACTTTTGTTTTACCTGGCAACCTTACGGTGGATCCCATAAAGTCATAACCTAACCATAAAAAGTCATTGTCTGTGGTGAAGTTGGGGCAGCACTGCCCCGGGCAGAACCGCCTTCATCACAATATAGGCGTTATCCAGTTGTGTGTGTACCGTGCAACAGCACTGACGGGGATGTGGACAGTCTGTGTTGTGTGCCTTTGAGCGAGTCCGGGGGACGTCACCACCTTCCACACCTTGCGCTGTGTCTTCGCGCGTAAATCTTTCTCGAACTCCATCTTGGCATTCGTGTGTGGACGCTACTGTCAAGCATGGTCAGTGACCTGTGTAACAACATCTTGTTCATAAACCATGCCCCTTGATGTAAACTGTTGTTCACGAGCTCTTTTTCCTCTGAAATGCCCCTTTCAATCCGGGCAATATACACCTCATATTATCTTCCTCTTTACATCCTCTCCCCCCTCCCCCCCCGCCCCCCCCCCCCCCCCCCCCCCCCCCTCTCCCGTCTCGTCCAGTCTCCCCCCCCTGCCCCCCGCGCCCCGCCCTGTCTCGCCGTTCTCATGTTTTCGGGTCACAAAACTCACAGGGGAGATCATCCGGACTCCACTTTTTACCTACACCTTGGCATCAGATTGTCTGTGGTGGAAGTGCGGTGCATTTATGCCGCCCTCTCCCCGGCGAGAACGTCGTCACACAGTAGGCGTTTATCCAGTTTGTGTGTGTAATTCGTGGTGCATGCAAATGTGGTTGTTATGTTGTGTGTTGTGTTTGTGTGTTTGTGTGTGTGTGTTTGTGTGTGTGTGTAATGTGTGTGTGTTGTGTGTGTGTTTGTGATGTGGTGTGTGTGTGTGTGTGTGTTTGTGGTGTGTGTGTCTGTGTGTTGTGTGTGTGTGTTGTCTGTCCGCGTAGGCTTTTCCTTCATTGTCCCTCTCTCTCTCTCTCTCCTCTCTTCTCATCTCTCCAGCATCTCTCCCTCTCTCTCTCTCTCCCTCTTCTCTCTCGCGCTCTGCACATAGGCCGCGCTTTGTAGTTTGGGTGTGTGGTGTGGTGTGTGTGGTTGGTTCAGTAGCCTATGTGCGAGGCATGCGTTGTATGTGCGTGTGTATGTATGCCTGTATTAGTGTAGTATGTATGTTATATGATGTATTTATGTATGTATGTATGTATGTATGTATGGTCTCACGATTTTCAAACCATTTGAAACATTCCATACAAACCCGTCGCTATAGGGCAAATGGTTCAAAGGTCATGCCTCTTTTCTATGCTCCTTAGTGATTGCTCGGATTTAGCACGAAATGGTTGTTCTTGAATAGTTCAACTAGGCCTAGTTCAGAAAATAGTGGTTTTCAGGACGGGCAATGTTAGGACTTGCCCATAACATATGTAAACAACTCGCAAAAATAGCTTGAGCATGTCGTCATATTGGGTCTAGGCGTGTTGGTCAAGGCGGAATCACCCCCCCTCATGACCAGCCATTGAAACTGACAGATAGTGAGCTTTTCAAACCTGTGCTTTAAATACATAGTATACGTTGACGTAAGCACTGACAGACAAAGAATTGGAACCAGCAGGAGAGAGAAGGACGTGGGGACACAGAGAGAGAGAAGAGAGAGAGAGAGAGAGAGAGAGAGAGAGAGAGAGAGAGAGAGAGAGCGGAGAGAGAAGAGAGAACGTTTAATCGATGCGCCTGCAATCTGGACTACTGTGCTTGTTGTTGATTTGTACAAGTTTATGATGCATTAAAGTAATTGTATTATGTATGTATGTATGTATGTATGTATGTCATGTATTGTGTATGTAATGTAATGTAGTATGTATGTATTGTATGTATGTATGTGTGTGTTTGTGAGCACGTGGGCGCGCGCGCGTGTGTGTGTGCATGCGTGTGTGTGGTGTGTGAGTGTGTGTGTGTGTGTGTGTGTGTGTGTGTGGTGTGTGTGTGTTTGTGTGTATGGTATTGTGTGTGTGTTGTGTGTGTGTGGTGTGTGGTGTGTGTGTGTGTGTGTGTTGGTGGTGTGTGCTGATGTGTGTGTGTGTGTGTGTGTGTGTTTGGTGTGTGTGTGTTGTGTGTGTGTGTGTGTGTGTTTGTGTGGAGCGAAGAGAAGAGAGAGAGAGTAGAGCGAGAGAGAGAGAGAGAATAGAGTTGCATAATCGCGTGGGGGCGTGCGCGTTGGCTTGCCAGTCAGGGTGGCGGATGCCCATAGCACACATCTGTGCGTGTCCTTTCGTTTTCGTCGTGCTTACTTTTACTGGACTTGACGTGCGTGTGCACGTGTGTGTGTGTGTGTGTGTTGTGTGTGTGTGTGGTGGTGTGTGTGTGAGAGAGAGAGAGACGAGAGGATGCGTGGTGTGTGTGTGTGTGTGTGTGTGTGTTGTGTGTGTGCGTGTGTTGTGTGTGTGTGTGTGTGTGTGTGTGTTGTGTAGGTGTGTGTGGTGTGTGTGTGCGCGCGTGAGTATGTGCGGGTGTGTGCGTGTGTGCGTGTGTTTCAGCGTTTGCGCGCCTTCTCGGTTGCGCGCTCCGTCTGCGCGCGTGTGTAAAATGTTGGTGGTGTGTTATAGAGAGAGAGGGAGAGAGGGAGAGAGAGGAGAGAGAGAGAGATAGAGAGAGAGAGAGAGGAGATTGAGAGAGAGAGAGAATTTTGCTAGGGGTCAGGGAGCAACTTGTGAGAAAATGTGCTTGGTGACTAACTTGGTGTGTAAGAAATGTGAATTGTATACTTGGCTGCAACACGCTGTGTATGGGGTGTGTCCTCCCTTGAAAAACCAAACAACACACACACCACACACACACACACCCACACACCACACACACGACACCCACCACACACACACACACAGGGCACACACACACCACACACCACCTTTTTGGATGGTATTCATAGCATCGGGTGAGAGGAAAATAAAAACAGTTTTTTTTTTTTGCATTTTACAAGATTTGAACCAAAACCCAAGATTCTCACCTTTCTCTTCATTTTCCTTTTAGAAGCGAGTTGTCTCGTCCGCCGGACCACCTCTCCACCTCCTCGCAGCTGCACCGGTCAGGAATGTTGGTCGCGGCCTGTTCTGGCATCACACTCACCAGCATTTCCAGGCTGTCCTGGTGCTGTCCCCAGCAGACGTGAGGCAAGCATCGTACAGACGTCTCCATTACCATAATGCCCGTGCTCAATCCTTAGAGCAGGGCATGCTTCATGTCAGAGAGAGAGAGAAAGGATTGAGATTTTAGGCTGAGCCTATTACCCGTCTATCCTTGCTAAGCTAAGCTAAATTATGCCATGAGATATAAAGACCAGAGAAAATGAAAAGAAGTATTAAAAAACAAACAACAATAAAACAAACACACAGGATTACAGAGTACATGATTCACACACACACGCGCGCGCGCGCGCGCGCGTGCGCATTTGTATGCAAAGGTTAGACAAAAACATGCATATATAAGCAATCCTAAGATGCAGACAAAAACAACAAAATGGGGGTCGGGGGGTGAGGACGTGAGACAGGGGAGGATGGGGGGGTGGGGGTTTAGTGTGGGACAGCAATTGAGAATGGGACATAAAAGTGTGGTTAGATAAACAGTACAATATGCCAATGCTTGCTGCGTGTTTGTCATTGTTGGTGGAGGAGTTCGCGACCAAACTATATTTTGAACATTTCGATCCGAGTCCGAGTATGTGGTAGAATGTATGTTAGAACCCCTATCTGACATGGGCCTCTAAGTAAGTAACCTCCTGTTGGTATGTGGGGGCCGATACCCTGTGGTACTTAGCTACGTACAAAAAATCTTTTGTGTGTTGAAATTCGGGAGATTGTGTTTGATTTGCAGAGAAAACAAAAAAAACACCCCGGCGGGCAAGCAAGCTTTAATTTTCGCCCCTGCCTTTATTTTTTTTTTTTTTTTTCTTATTTTTTTTCTTTTTTTTTGTTTCTTTTAGCTTTTCTTTCGGGAGGGTCGATGAACGAAGAAGCTGTGCATCAATTATCTTCGCTGTTCTTCTCTTCTGTACTTGATGTATTTTCTAATGGTGAATTTTTTGCCTGCACAACGTCCTACGCGGACTACACGATGCGAGTTGTCTGAAAACCAGTGAGCGCCTGGAAAAAACATTTTCGAGCGTTTTTGTATCTATGTAAGCGAAGAGGCTTTCAGTTGTTGTGGCACTGAGCATGAAAGAGACTTGCGAGCCAGCTGTTGAACGAACGATTCACTGTGGACTGCCCTTTAGTTCCTTCGTTCTAAAACCAATCATCCTTCCCTCCTCTTTGTGCTCCGCATACCTGGATATCTCCAACACAAATGAAAATCCCGCCCAAGAGCGCAATGACATGGGGAGAGAAAAATAATTCAAAACTGAGATCGCCATAGAAAGGGCAAAGAGAGCCCGGACATTTGCTAACTTTTATGCTGGACGATAATCTTTGATGAGAATAGAGCTATAGAGAAGATCCTTCTCATTCTTGGGTGGTCTGAGAACGGAACACCAACAGGGCTAGGGGTTTCTTCGGTTCCCCCCCGTTTGTCCCCCTCTCATGGGGGAGAGTAGATCCCCGGCCCCCGCCCCCGCCATCACTGCCCCGGCGCAAACTCCCAGTCCCGTATCCCCCGCGGTCCATCCCCGATGAGATGTATCCCGTCGTGTCAAACAACCAGCCCGAGAGACGCAGACACCAAACCTGCAGTGTTGGTCATGGCAGTTTCAGCCAACTGCTCTCCGCGACGCCCCATAAGAGATGAACTCGATGTGAAGCCCCAGTCGTCCGAGCTCGTATCAGACCCAGCCTCTGGGTAAGAGTTGGGTCAATTTGTGTATGACAGAAACCGAGTGGAGCAGCGGCCGTCTTTTTCATCACGCATCACAGTATTCACAGCCTAATAATGTCAACATTATAGTGGCTAAGTTTTTCCTAATTGATGTACACGCTGATGGGCCCACTGATTTTCTTGGGTTGTTTTTAGTTTCGATCCTGGATGGATTTCTTTCTTTTTTCTTTCGTTTTTTTTTTTTTTGTTTTTTATTCTTCTCTTTTTATTCTGTTTTTTTCTTTTCTTTTTTTTTTTTTTTTTTCTTTTCTTTTTTTGTTTCTTCTCTTTTTTTTTTGTCTTCTTTCTTTCTTTCTTTTCTCTTTTTTTTTTTTTTTTCTCGTTGTTTTGTTTACTTTTCGTGTCACCCGTTTTTTCTGTTCTTTTTCTTTTTTTTCCTTTTTTTTTTTCTTTTCTTTTTTTTTTCTCCTTTCTTTTTCTTTCTTTTTATTTTTTTTTTTCTTTCTTCTTTCTTTCTTTTCTTTTTCTTGCTTTCCTTTTTTGTTTCCTTTTCTTTTTTTTTTTTTTTGTTTTTTTTTTTCTTGGTTTTTCTTTTTCTTTTTCTTTTTTCTTTTTTTTTTTAAAAGATTGTTTACACGAAGCAGAGGCTATATTAACAACAAAACTGAAACAACGAGCGTAGAGTAGCTCTTTCTTCTTCTTCCATGGGTGAATCAGTACAAACGAAACGCCCTGATCCAGACCAGTGATGAGCTCATACAACACACAGAATGCACAAACCACCCAGGAGAAATGTCAATACCGATCCCTAACAGAACAAATTATGAAACAATTTCCCCCCCCCCCCGTCAAAAAACCCACCTGCCACCCCCCCCAACCCCCCCCCCCTACCCCCCCCCCCCCCCCCCCGCCACCCCAACCTCCACACCCAACCCCCCCCCCCCCCTCCCCCCCACCCCATATTACTCCAACCAACCCTCCACACCCAAGAATATTCCCAACTCCGGTTTGTCCATATATTCTTTTAGGAGAATGTCTCCTTGTTTGCTCTAGTTGCTGTGTGTTTGATTTTTTTTCTGCGGGGGAGTTGGCGTCGCAGCCACATTTGTTTTGGAGTTACCGGGCAATATTCATCAAGGACAAGAGTTACCGTACTTGTTCGCTTTTCGCTTTTTTTTTTTTTTTTTTTTTTTTTTTTTTTGTTTTTTTTTTTTTTTTTTTTGTTTTAAATTATCTAAACACTATAGCATAGGGGGACTTCACCTCCTTTTCACCTCGACGGTTACTCGTAATCAAGCTGTGAATCAGACTATAGATAGGTATATTATCTATATAGATAAGAGAGAGAGTAGAAAGATAGAGAGAAGAGTCAGAGACGAAACACTGAGAAGCTGATGATGGTTTCATTTCGTAGACATGAAATAGACAAAAAAATAAACAACCTGTACAGTAACACAGATTACAAACTAACAACACACAGAACTCGAATCAAACATAACCACACAAACACTACACACACCAACACCACCACACACCCATATAGAGAGAGATAGATATAGAGATATGATATATATATCATACTATCGATACAGAAACATAACATACAATATATATAATTACTCTTCTACTAGAGAGTATAGTATCCCTTATATAATCGATTAGATTTTCCTTTATAGTCTTATGGATACATGCAAATCGCACCCGACACCACAACTCACACACACTCCACACACACACACGACCCACCCACTCAATACAGCTCCACACAAACCTGAGAGATCTTCGAGATTCTAAGGAGCTACAGCATTTCTATCTCGCTCTTCTATCTATCCTCCTTCTTCTTATAATCTTTGCTTTTCTTATAATTTTATTGATCCTTAATTATCTTCTGATCTTTCTTCTTTCTTTATGTCCTTCTTCCCTAATACATGGGCATGGATGCAGCGAACCGATTTACCCCAATGCTTTAGTATCGCAACTGGACAATCTTCAAATGCATCTCAAGACAGATCCCCCCGCTCTTGTGGATGCTAATTCAGATTCTGTTCCAGGACAAAAATCGGATCAGAACCCCTTAGTTTGAATTGGAAACATCACAACAACCGACGAAGAGATAGAGTAGAGTTAGATAGAGAGAGCGAGCCCTGTTAGAATGGGGGTTGCTTGCTTTTTTTTTTTTGTCCGAGGTAAAATTATCAACTTGGTCAAGCCCTGCAGCACGCTGTTAGCTGCAGAGAAGTCTGAGACGACACAATAATAGCCTCGGTGTCTTCTTCCCTTTTCTAAAAGGCTCTTTCCAGGTTCGTTATGCAGCTTTCCTGAGGCCCGATGCCTACAACTGATCTTCAGGCCGGGTCCTTAAATTTCACGAGAAAAAAACAAGAGCTCAGATTGCTTAAATCCATATGGCCACTCAGTTCTGATTCGTTTAGAGAACTAATTAACCTATAACACACACACACACACACACCCACACACACACACAAGACAGAATGGAAAAGGAGGCAAAAGAAGAAGGCACGTTTTGCTGATAAACAAAATCCACAGAAAGAACGGGTAGAATTCATCACATGATGATATCGAACGCAATGTTGACTGGTCAAATATGTGTGACGTGATAACCCAAAAAAAAAAAAAAAAAAAAAGAAAAAAAAACAAAAAAAACGAAAAAAAAAAAGAAAAGCGTGGCCTTCCTCTTCAGGCCCTGATCATGGGACAGTGAGAATACTGCGCATTGGCGCGCTGGGTGTAGCTGTTGATAAGGATTTACCACAGTAGGAAAGACCGACTGTTCAAGACCACTTTTTTCCTAAGTATGGCCCTCCCTATCGGGAATTGTATGGCACTGATTCAGAGGGAAATTTGATGTTCCCATAACGCCATTTAAACGAACAAAATTGTGGCCCCCAACAGGCTTCTTTCTTTCTTTTCTCTATGGCTTCATTAAAAAAAAAGAAAAAGAAATTTCAAAAAAGAAAAGCCACGGCTCTCCAAGGTTGAAAAAAAAGATTCTCTTCACTTTTTTTTTTTCTTTACCGCTACTACTACAACTACTACTCGGTTGTCTGTAATAGATTACTTGCTCTTTGTCCTTTGTCGTCTTTTTATGCATGTGTGTGTGTGTGTGTGTGTGTGTGTTTGTGTGTGCTGTGTTTATGGCATTTGTATATCTGTCGGTGTATGTGTGCGTGGGCACGCACGTGCCTGCATAATAATGACATGGAAGGGCGTACACGTTTTATGTATGCATACTTGTTTGCGTCAATGTCTATGATGCGAGTCTCTCAGGATTCTTCACTTTTTCTTTTTAATGCTTTAACAGCGTAAAACTGTCGCCAGACAAAATCGTGTCGACACTCTTTATTCCTTCTATTCCTTCCATTAATCCCATGGAAACTGCCCGAATTAGTCCCCCACACCTGGGAAAAAAAAAACTCCCGAGAATATGGCGTTGGCAGATCTTTGGCTCGGGTCTTGACGATTCCAGCAGAGCTGTTTTCAATGAACAAGACAAACAAAGGAATGAGGATACGTACTGAGCTTACCAAACGATTCCAGCAAATAGAACTGAACCCCCACCCCCCCCCCCCCCCCTCCCCCCCCCCCCCCCTCCCCCTCCCCCCCCCCTCCCCCTCACCACAGCCCACTAGGAATGGGAGTTTGTGTCTGGGATTGCTTCTAAATGACCCCAAACATCCCTTTACCTCACAGGCTAAACATGCTGTTGTCACAGTAGTCATAAATGTCACACCGATACACTTTGCCCAAGTACCTGTGCAGAAAAAATCAGCATTATGATCCTATGAGGTCCTCTGGTCGTTTGGCGACTTGAAACATCAGTCTGTGCAGGCCAAAAAAAAAAAAAAAATCTAACGGGAATTTTTCCTCCGTGGTACAACTCGTGCCGATGTTTCCAGGGGCGGGCCCAAAACACGACGCCTTTTTCAAAATCGACATTGATGCTTTCTGAATTACGATAAATATCACTTGCAGGTCATTGAGAGGTGCTCCAAAGATAGAAGTGAGACCTGATTCCTGGAAAATCAGTTTGTGTGTGATGGTAATGGACAGAGAAAGACGGTTAGACCATACTCAGTAAGGCGAAGGCGAAGCGTACATACATAAGCATAAATTTTAGTTTAAAAAAAAAAAATGACTACTTTACCGTCGTGCCCAAGGCACATTGTTAGATTACTTTCATAAATCAAGGCTGAATACGTGGAACACAAAATATTCTCATCATGGTATTACTTGTGTCTGCAGAGAAAACATTTCTGTGCATCATCTTTTGTTTGAATGCTCAGTGTTGACCTCGCTCTATCAGGAAAGAGGTATTGAGATGAAATACTTGATAATGTCAATACTGTTTTATATGGTTCATATGTTGCTGAATTTGCCATGGTTATTTCGCAGTCACAGGTTGCAAAAAAAATTTTTTTATATAAAGATCGCAACTTTGTGTACCAGCAGGGTATGTCACTTATGTAAATATTCATATATCAGATGTGGGTCTGAAAAGAACTAGATAAGTTGAGTGAGTGTACAAGTTTTGTGTGTGTTGTGTGTGTGTGTGTGGTGTGTGTGTTGTGTGTGTGTGTGTGTGTATTTTGTAACCGTCCTGTACCCATCGTCAACACAACGCAGGCCTCCAAGGGTGGTACCGGACTGCTCTAAAGGCAGGTGAAGACAGTGCTTCTCTTCTCTGGGTCCTCCCCAGCACCTTCAGGTGTTGCTTTTTTTTTTTTTTCTTCTGGCGATGAAAAAGACATTAAATGAACATCTGAACTGAACTGAACTGAACTGAACTGAAGGCGTCAGCTCGAGCTGATGTTCAGAGCGCTGATGATAACGCGTTGGGTCATTTCAAAACGGGATCGCAGGAGGTGAAATTAGTGCTCCAACAGTCCAAAAATAAATATACCGGTAGTCTTCTTATAACTGCTTGTATTTGTTTTTCATACGTTCATCACCAGAATAATGCAACTAGCATCGAGGCAAAGGGGGTGGAGCGAAATGTAACAGAGAATCCAAACTAATGAAGCAAAGTCGATTGATGGACAATGGCCCAAGATGTGTGAAAATGAACGCGAGATGGGGGTTGGGAAAGGGTTAGGATTAATAATCGGTATTTACTGAAAGCAAACTACTGAAGCAATGTCGGATTGATTGGGAAAGGGCCCAGGATTTTGTGAAATGAAAGAATTGATTTTGGAGGGAACGGGAATCAATTACTGGTATTTACTGAAACCAGACAAATGAGGCAAAGTCAGACTGATGGCAAAATGTCACAAGAAATGTAAAATGAAAGAGTCAGCTTTTAAAAAAGGTATAAACTTGACTTTTTTTTTTTTTTCCTGCCCCAATCAAAAACGTTGATGGTTGAAATAGGCCTATCTTCTTTTGTTGTTATCAATGGAATGTTTCCTAGAGAAACTGAATAAAAAACAAACGTTTTCCTTCTTCTTTGACGGAAGCAGCAAGAATCAAATGAATAATGATAATGCAGGGCTCTAAACAGATAAACACTGGAGTCTTCAACACCACCTAATCGAAAAGAGTGAACAGAACTGGAACTGATCACGTGTCCAGACATGTGACCGACGATCACGTTGTCCACAGACACGTAGGGTATCACGTATGAACAAAAGTAGACAGAGATCACACACACACACACACACACAACACACACACACACACGAAGAGTACATAACATATATTTTGATTTAAGTCTGTCCATTTTAAAAATCCACTTTATTTTTCAATACGAACAAGATAAATGGTTGGCTAAACGGGTTTCGATTATCTTCAAATGGTGTTTTTGTCCCCATGCACACAACGTAGAATAGTAATGCCCCCCCAGTCATGGTAGACAAGCCCAATCGACATTCATTTCTGCTCTCATTACACTGCCTGCGGACTGGGAAATGTCATAGAGCAGTTTCGTACTCAACTGACTGATAAGGGAGGGAACTGCAACTCGCTGTGTGAGGTCTGACCGCTGCGTGCGCTCCTGAGGTAACTATAACTTACAACAACATCCGTTAGGGGGGGGATGGATGTGAGGGAGTGGATGGAAGATGATGGGGGGAGGGGGGAGGGGGTGTGGGGGCTGGAAGGGAGTTGGGGCCTGGAGGTTGGCTGGGTGGATTGAAAACCATTTTCCCCACAAACAGCCTACGACTTTCCGTCACAGGGCAGATCACCTTGTGTTATCTTCCCGGGGTTAAGCCCAGATTCGCGGCCGTACCAGAAGGAACACGCAAACTCACAGTGCCAGAGAGAGAGAGAGAGAGAGAGAGAGAGAGCGAGTGAGAGAGAGAGAGAGAGAGAGAGAACTACGAGGAAAACACCTTCGAGACGTTTCTCAAGTTCATCTGCACATGTAGCAGTTCATCTCTTTTATAGAATACAAGATTCAAAGCATATAAACGTACTCCCAGCTTATCTTGAGCACGCGTGAGATATTCCATAAAGAGGAAAACCCCGTTTTGGGCCGTGAAAGCCGTTAGTAACGGCTATTCTGGTAAACATCGGTCATCATCCGTGACCCATAATGAACATACCCACACACATTTTCAGAAAAATCGGACATCAAGTACCATATACCTTCTGAGATATTCCATCAAAACGAAGAAGAACCGTTATGGGTCGTTAATAGCTGTTAGTAATGGCTACACACGGATAAATAAACATTGGGCATCATCTGTGACCCATGATGAACATATTACAAATTTTCAGAAAGATCGGCCAGGTACTTTCTGAGATATTCCATTAAGAAGAAAACCGTTAGAGGCCGTTATTGCAGTTCGTAAGGAACGGATGTAACGGTGAAATAAAACATCGGGCATCATCCGTGACCCCATAATGAACATACCCATAAATTTTCAGAAAGATCAGCCCAGTAGTTTTCGTCTGGAGCGAGTGGAACACATTTGACCACTGACGGACAGACCGACAGACACACAGACAGACAGACAGACCACACACACACCACACACACACAACACACAGCAGAGCGCGTTTCTTCTTTCTTCGTTCCCATTGTAAAGTACTCCCCTGTTTCTACAAGAACTGGGAGTACGAAAAGGATACTGACAGACCCTTCAAGAACTCGGCAGCATACCCACCCCCAACAGGTGTACTATCACATCATACGGAGACTCGGACATTTGACAATGGACATAGCGCCACAAAATGGAGATGCGCTCAGCATCTGATTTTGGAACCTGGCCAGAGCCAGCGACAAGCCGGGACAACCAGAAACCCCCGGTGACGGAAACAGAGTTCTGCCCCTTCAGATTCCAACGAACGACAAAACTCGACGGGAGGCAATATGTCTACTCGTTGAAACTTCCTGTCATTAGGAAAAAGTTTCGTGTTTTTTTTGTTTGGTTTTTTTTTACAGTCTTGAAGGAGAGGTGAACAGGGGGGGGGGGGGGGGGGGGGGGGGGGGGGGGGGGGGAGTGGGGGGGGGGGGGGGGGGGGGGGGGGGGGGGGGGGGGGGGGGGGGGCGGGTGGGGGGGGGGGGGGGGGGGGGGGGGGGGGGGGGGGGGGGGGGGGGGGGGGGGGGGGGGGGGGGGGGGGGGTGGGGGGGGGGGGTGGGGAGGAGAGCGGCCGCAGGGGTGGGGCGGAGTGAGGTGGGGGCGATCAAAGAAAAATCACCAGAAATGACGTCATGAAGAACCCGCTCAAGCCATCTAAAAGAAAGAGAATTAGAAAAATAAAGGGAAAAAACATCGAAAGAAAGTTGAAGAACGTCGTTTCTGTTTCGTCTAACCAACGCCAACTTGAACCTAGGTCAGAGTAAGGAGTTACATAAAACCAGCGAATGAAACTAAGACAAGTGATTGAAGGTAATTAGAGCTCCACATCAAACTTAACTACACACAAGGTTGACTTATACGGTGCGCCTGCGTGTTCGAAACTAATGACCTCACAAAGCAAGAACAACGCACGCAAGCGAGACAAGGCCTACAACAAAGCAGGACCACAGCACAGAGAAAGTAACCTTTAGCTTCGTATCTGACGGCCAATGCACGGGGGTGGGATGTGGAGGTGGGGTTTGGGGGTGGGGG
>JADBJO010009278.1:7500-15000 GCA_016801955.1 Conus betulinus
ATAAAATAGAACAAAGAAAGCCAAAGCAATAATCATCTCTGCAAAAGAAAGATACAATAATGATCAACTCCACAAACGACAGATGACAATGGTCAATAGAGTAAAACAATAATCGCCTCTACAAAGGAGGCTATGCTTTCATCTGTATGTGTTGGAGTATTTGTTTCTTTTGCGTGTCTACCAGCAAAATTGCGAAAACATGACAAGAACGATTCCAACGAAACTGGACGTAAAAACGAAAATGTTGCCCAGCAAACGAACGGATTCCTTTCTGAGCCAATTGATGGATGCAAAGGAAAACTGATTTCCTTGAACAATGCAAGATTCCGATGTGGATGTAGATCAAATAATGAATGCAGCGCGCGGGAAATAATTTCCTTGAACAACAGGAGATGTGATGTAGATGCGTATAATGCCTGGGGTCCAGTACACACAGGACTTTTTTTTTCCACAGAGGTTTGCGCTCTCCCGACTGGCCTGTTGGATATCAAGGACGACGACAGTAAAGAATGTGCGCTGAAGACAGGGAGGTTGGCCAATTCTGTCAATGTACTGTTCGTTTCCTCATATCACATCTTCTTTCAGTGAGTTTCGTAGTTATTCCCGACAACCAGCCTCACGTCTTGCTATACTCGGTATGGTGTTTTGTCATTGCCGACGTCTCGCTGTGTTCAGTATGATGTTTTGTCATCCAAGCAACCAACCACACGTCTTGCTGTGTTCACTATGGTATTTTGTCATCCCCGACGACTTGTTGTATTCAGTATTGGTGTTTTGTCATCCCCGACGTCTCGCTGTAGTGTTTTGTCAGTATTAGTGTTTTGTCATCCCCGACGTCTCGCTGTATTCAGTATGATGTTTTGTCATCCCGACGTCTCGCTGTATTCAGTATTAGTGTTTTGTCATCCCCCGACGTCTCGCTGTATTCAGTATTAGTGTTTTGTCATCCCCGACGTCTCGCTGTATCAGCGGTGTTTTGTACGTCTTGCTGTATTCAGTATTAGTGGGCTGTCATCCCCGACGTCGGTAGTATTGGTTTTTTGTCATGTCTCGCTGTATTCAGTATCGGTGTTTTGTCATCCCGACGTCTCGCTCAGTATCGGTGTTTTGTCATCCCCAGTATTTAGTATTAGTGTTTTGTCATCCCCGACGTCTCGCTGTATTCAGTATCGGTGTTTTGTCATCCCCGACGTCTCGCTGTATTCAGTATTAGTGTTTTGTCATCCCCGACGTCTCGCTGTATTCAGTATTAGTGTTTTGTCATCCCCGACGTCTCGCTGTATTCAGTATTAGTGTTTTGTCATCCCCGACGTCTCGCTGTATTCAGTATTAGTGTTTTGTGTCCCCGACGTCTCGCTGTATTCAGTATTGGTGTTTTGTCATCCCCGACGTCTCGCTGTATTCAGTATTGGTGTTTTTGTCGTCCCCACGTCTCGCTGTATTCAGTATGGTGTTTTGTCATCCCCGACGTCTCGCTGTATTCAGTATTGGTGTTTTGTCATCCCCGACGTCTCGCTGTATTCAGTCAGTATGGTGTTTTGTCGTTCCCGACGTCTCGCTGTGTTCAGTATGGTGTTTTGTCATCCCCGACGTCTCGCTGTGTTCAGTATGGTGTTTTGTCATCCCCGACGTCTCGCTGTATTAGTATCGGTGTTTTGTCATCCCCACGTCTCGCTGTATTCAGTATGGTGTTTTGTCATCCCCGACGTCTCGCTGTATTCAGTATCGGTGTTTTGTCATCCCCGACGTCTCGCTGTGTTCAGTATTGGTGTTTTGTCATCCCCGATGTCTCGCTGTATTCAGTATGGTGTTTTGTCATCCCCGATGTCTCGCTGTATTCAGTATGGTGTTTTGTCATCCCGATGTCTCGCTGTATTCAGTATGGTGTTTTGTCCCCCCTCGCTGTGTTGTCTCGTTTTGTTATTCACAACGGTGTTTTGTCATCCCGATGTCTGGCTGTATTCAGTATCGGTGTTTTGTCATCCCCGATGTCCGTATTCTCAATATGGTGTGTTTTGTCATCCCCGATGTCTCGCTGTATTCAATATGGTGTTTTGTCATCCCTGATGTCTCGCTGTATTCAGTATCGGTGTTTTGTCATCCCCGATGTCTCGCTGTATTCAGTATCGGTGTTTTGTCATCCCCGATGTCTCGCTGTGTCAGTATGGTGTTTTGTCATCCCCGACGTCTCGCTGGTTCAGTATTGGTGTTTTGTAGTCTCACACGTATTCTCTATGGTGTTTTGTTATTCCCACAACCAACCACACGTCTCACCGTGTTCACTATGGTGTTTTGGTGGTAGGCACATTTAGTCACAGGTCCTGTTTGCATTGATCATAATTACTTTTTTTTTTTTTTTCCACAAATATTAACATAAATACCAAGAAGAAGACAAAGAAGCACCCGAAAGTGCAGGTGAGCCAGAGAAGTGCTGTCCTCGACTGCCGAAACAAACCAGCTGGGAGCAATCCTGCACCACCCTTGGAAGCCTGCGCTGTGTTCACATAGGGTGCAGGCACGCTCATGGGCATTCCATTAAGACGTCAAGGAAGATGACTGCTCCCTGGCAGATGCCATTGTGTAGCGGTCACTGGATGTGACACGGCAGAGCCTTCACGGCAGCGTTCCCATGGGTGTACCAGTCCATATTTCATGACTGCAGAGCCCACCAGCAAAAAAAAAAAAAACAAAAAAAAAAAAACAAAAAAAAAAAAACTATCAAGCAACTGCCGTGTGCTGCATACTAAACACTTAAAGCTGCCAGTGGTGAAGAGGGATCAGCCTCAGCACCGGTGTTGACCAAGTCCACCAGCTTCAAAGATAGACAACTCTTTTTCTCCTGACGCCTACATCAATGGGCATCTTCCACACAGACGAGTGTCCCTGTGGGATGGGGAACCAGACTCTTGGAACTCGGTGCCGTCCATTCCACCATCCGTTACGACGCCTGTCCTGGTCTAAGGATGCAGAGCTGAGGGATAAGCTGGGTGAGTGTGCGTGTGTGTGTGTGTGTGTGTGTGTGTGTGTGGGAGGGGGGGGGGGGGGGGAGGGGGGCTGCTGTTGTGACCTGGATTTATGGTCTTCATCAGTGCAACAGGACTTCAGATTTGAGCGTGACCAGTCGCATGTGAACGTTGAAGTAGGAAAAACATAATACTAGTGACACACTTTCTGTTGTGACATTAAGCAAAAATCAAGAAATCAGTAAAACATTATCATCATCATCATCATCGACTATAGCCCCTCCTGGGGTACAGGCCGCCAACCAAGGACCTCCAGCTAGGGATCTCTGTCCTGGACTGTTTTCTCCAGCTGGTTTCAAGTCATCCCCATGTTCCTGATGTCTGCTTCCAGGTCCCTGCGCCAAGTGTTCCTTGGTCGACCTCTTCCCCGTTTTCCTTGGGGGTTCCATGTTAAGGCTTGTCTGGTGGTGTTGCTTGCAGGCTTCCGCAGCGTATGTCCAATCCAGCCCCAACGTCGTTTCCTGATTTCCTGTTCTGCGGGCAGCTGGTTTGTTTCTCTCCAGAGCTCGTTGTCGCTGATGGTTTCTGGCCATGGGATGCGGAGAATCTTGCAGGCGGCTGTGGATGAACACCAGCACTTTCTTGGTGGTGGCAACTGTAGTTCTCCAGGTTTACGCTCCGTACGCTGGAACTGCTTTGATGTTGCAGAAAATCTTATTGTGGACGATTGAATGCTGTAGGGTTTCTGTAAGACGATCGGGTCAACGTGCCAGTTTGCTGTCGTCGCCTCATCTCTGGGATGTGATGGAGACCAGCAGCCCACCGAAGCTCTGTCAGAGGAAGCAGGTGTCATTTTCCGACCGCTCTCAGAAGTGGTGACGCAGAAGGCTTGTTTTACCGGTAAATGAGGTGAATTGTGGAAACACCGTCGGCAGAGGTCAGAGGTCATGCTCTCTCTCTCTCTCTCTCTCTCTCTCTCTCTCTCTCTCATGTACACCTCTTGCGCTCTTCATCTGCAACATTCCCCAACCCCTTCCTTCACCCGCCCGATGGACTTTGAGTTGAATAATATAACGCAATGAATACTACCGTCAAAAAAAAAGTAAACAAGGGTATTGCCGCACAAACACGAGCGCGCGCGCACACACACACACACACACACACACACACACACACACAGAACATGCACATACACATACAGAGAGAGAGAGAGAGAGAGAGAGAGAGAGAGAGAGAGAGAACACAACACACACACAAACGCGCGAGCGCACGCGCGTGCTCTTGCACACACACACACACACACACCACACACACACACACCACACACACACACACGCACGATGGTCAGGTAAATGGCCAGAAACAGGCCACACCTGACACGAAAACACACACTGTCCACCGGCATGGTCACTGACAATCACAACAACTACTCCTCTGTGGTCAGCGCATAGTAGACCTCTACCCATCCATAGATGATGAACTACTTACTAAAGCTCTGAAGTTTGCTAATAAACACACAAATATAACAGGGTCAGAAATGGAAATCATTCTACACACCAAGAAAACCTTATTATACAGCAGAAATGAAACATGGAAAAAAAAAAATAAAATAAAATAAAATAAAATAAATAAAACAAAATAGAATAAAATAAAATAAAACAAAATAAAATAAAAACACTACATTTGATGTGACCATGGGATCGTATGATGGTGCCGAAACATGCGAACTGGTTGGACTGTTCATGCTATCCAACATCCAAAAACAACTCTGAAGCAAACAAAAAGGTAGTAAACTACCTAGACATAACGCTTGACCTCAATAACCATATATATAAACCATACAAGAAACCTAATGACACACCCATCTAAGTAAACATCAACAGCAACCACCCACCATCTATACTAAAAAACCATATCTAATGGTATAAACAAGAGATTATCTAATCTCTCTCACAATGAAAGAGTATTCAACAACGCAGCAGCAGAATACCAAGAAGCATTAAAAAAAAAGTGGTTATAGCTACAAACTACAATACAGTCAAGATATTAACATGACCAAAAAAAAAAAAAAGAAAGAAAACAGGAAAAGAAAAATCACATGGTACAACCCCCCATATGATGGTAGAGTAAAAACAAACGTAGGGAAAGAATTTTTCAAAATCCTAATGAAAAGCAATGCAGCAAAGAAGGGTGAAGAAAGGAAATCTTGCAATTGCACTAATAAGAACAATGTCCACTAACAATAAATGCCTCTACAACAACATTGTATACCAAGCTACTGTGACATCAGAAAATGAAAAAGAAACATACATAGGGATCACTGAAAACCATTTTTCAAAACCAGATATGCAAACCACAAACAGTCATTCAATAAAGAAAAAATACAAAAACCAAACAGAACTGAGCAAATACATTTGGAGACTCAAAGATAAAAAAGTAAAACTACAATATATCCTGGAAAATCATGAAAAAGGGCATCACCATACAATAACATAAAATAGAAAATGTGCACAACTGCAGGCACAAAT
The DNA here is from genome assembly GCA_016801955.1 of Conus betulinus. Classification (NCBI taxonomy): domain Eukaryota; kingdom Metazoa; phylum Mollusca; class Gastropoda; order Neogastropoda; family Conidae; genus Conus; species Conus betulinus. Next base: position 12,992 of record JADBJO010009278.1, read on the forward strand.
GGAAATCGTTGTTAGCAAAAAAACACCTGAACCACAAACAACTTGAGAACCGAGCTACACGTGTGCAGCCAACCCACACATGCAAACACCAGTCAACACACTTTCAATTGTAAATAAAATTGAAATACACGTGCAGCCAACCCGCACATCAGGCTGTATGACACCGGCAGTGAGTCACACTAAACCAACTAAACCATCCTGTAGACAGCAAGCGCTCGAAAAGTGTAGGTTTTAAAACTTCCTTTAATACCTTATATATATATATAGAGAGAGAGAGAGAGAGAGAGAAAGATTTTTTTTTTTTTGTTTGTTTGATAGGACTGCTATCAAAAATAAAAGCTTTTTTTTTTTTTTTTTTTTATAAAGTCAGCATCCAGAAATGGTGAAATTTTGAGGTCAGGAGGTCTTCAAAACTGACCAAATGTTAGTGGAGAAAAACCTGTTTTGTAAACTGTACAATTCAGCGACTGATGAGACTTCTCTATCTCACGTCCATGTTGTGTCCAATTAGGGGAGATAAGTGGGTTGTTCTTTACTTTTTTTTTTTTTTCCGATGCTGAAATATTGTTTGTCTTGCCTGAAGAAGACCAAAGAGATCGAAACGCGTCGTGTTTTGTCTTGTAATTTGTTTGTCTCGTTTTTTTTTAAGAAGCGCTAATTTGTCTTTTAAGTTTGTTTAAATTTCCACCCGCAGTCACCTCACTCTGAAAGTAATCGAACAAATCAAAATCAGTGGACCCTTCGACTAATTTGTCAAGGCTCTTCGTAGGGTCACTATCTCAAAGCAGTGAAATCAGCAGGTCTCCCGCGTGCGTGCGTGTGCGCGCGCGCGCGCGCGCACGTGTGTGTGTGTGTGTGTGTGTGTGTGTGTGTGTGTGTGTGTGCGTGCGTGCACGCGCGCGCGCGCGCGTGTCACAGACATTGTCAGATTACACAGGCTTGTTTACAAATCTGTGAACATGCGTATTGATATATATATGCTCGCACAGGCAAACGCACTGTCTTCATGTACACGTGCATCCCCCAAACACGCATCCAAACACATACCCTTGCTAATCCTTCAACAGTTCCACGAGCAGTTATCTTCTTCAAAGCCACTGTGTCTTGGATGTTCCCAGCTTCAAAGAGATAATCTACTGTCTACAGAATTGTCTGGAAATCTGTGTTGATCCTCTTGTACCCTGGCATCAAACCCGATGTGGATCGGCTGGCTGTGTAGCCAATGGACGACAGAGGATTAATGTATATGACGAATATGACGTGACCAGTCATTGAAGTAGGGTCTGTGTGCAGGAAAGAGTGTCTGTATCCTTATCCATGGAGCGAACACAGACAGTGCTCATCCGTGCATTAAGACAGGTCCCTGGATGAAAGTCTTTGGGCTGAATTTAACGAAAGCGAAATCCAGTTGCTGCTCTTGCAATAGTGTGGATCAGTATAGAAATGCAATTTGAGGTTCTTTGCCTGAAGTTGACAAAACTGGCAGAGGTATTTCTAGGCGCCTAGGGTTTGGTCATCTCACTGTTGTACCAATCTGTGAAGTTAAAATATGTCATCATCATCAACATCATCACCATTTACCATCATCATCATCATCATCATCATCATCATCATCATCACCATTACCATCATCATCATCATCATCATCATCATCTCCATTGCCATCATCATCATCATCATCATCATCATCATCATCAGCATCACCATTACCATCATCATCATCATCATCATCATCATCTGTCTGTCTGTCTCATCATCATCTCATCATCATCATCATCAACATCTCTCTCTCTCATCATCATCTCATCTCATCATCATCTCTCATTACTCATCATCTCATCACCATTACCATCATCATCATCATCATCATCATCATCAACATCATCACCATTGCCATCATCATCAATCATCATCTCATCATCATCATCATCAACATCATCACCATACCATCATCATCATCATCATCATCAACATCATCTCCATACCATCATCATCAGCAGCAGCAGTGC
>JADBJO010009278.1:50000-67500 GCA_016801955.1 Conus betulinus
CCCCCTCTCCCCCCCCCCCTCTCCCCGCTCCGCCATCCCTCCCCCTCTCCCTCCCCCCCCCCCCTCTCCTCCCCTCCATCCCTTCCCCCGTAATCCCTCTCCCCCCCTCCCTCCTCTTGTCCTTCCCCTTCCTCCCTCTCCCCTCCCGCCCTCCTCCACTCCTCCCCCCTCCCCTCCCCACCCGTCTCGCCTCCTCCCTCCCCCCCTCCCCCTCCTCCCCGTTTCCCCGTCGGCCCCCCCCCTCCTTTCCTCCCCTTCCCCTCCCCCGCCCCTCCATCCTCCCTCCTCCCCTCCCTCCCTCCTCCCCTTCCCCCCTCCCTCGCTCCTCCGTTCCCTCTCGTCCTCTCTCTCTTCCCTTCCCGCCCCCCTCCCCCCTTTCTCGAGCGCTCTATTCCTTCTCCCTCCCCATCTGTCTCTGCCCTCCTCTCTCTCCCTCTCCCTACTCTCATCCCTCCCCCCTGCTCTCTCACCCCCGCCCCTCTCCCCCCCCTCCTCCCTCCTGCTCCCCTCCTGTCCTTCTCGTTCTCCCGCTCTTCGCTCCTCCTCTCCGCTCTCCTCTTCACTCTCCCCCTCCCCCCCTCCCCTCCCCCCCTCCCCCCCCTCTCTCCTGTCCCCCCCCTCCCTCCTCCCTCTCCTCTCTCTCCCGCCCCCCTGCCCACACCCCCCCCCCACATCCTCAACTCCCCCCCCCCCCTCTTCACTCTGTCCACTCCCCCCCCCCCTCCTGCTCATCTCCTCTCCCCCCCCCCTCTCTCTCTCTCACTCCCCGCGTCTCCCTCTCTCTCTCCTCTTTCTTCTTAGTTGTTTATCGTGATTATTCGGGGGGGTGATTATCACTGTGTATATGAAGACGAATGTCCTGTTTTCAAAAGAAACACAAGGGAAAACAGTAGGCTTAGGGTAATAAAGATGGGCATGCTCACATCACACTACTATGCACACATGCCCAGGAGAGAAGGACGCAGAAAGGTCAGAATGGAGAGGGATGAGAGGGGAGGGGGTGGGGGGTGTGGGCGCATGGGAGGAAGGTGTGGGGGAAAGGGGTGGTGCGTGGGGGGGGGGGGGGGGTCGCCAGTTTAATTGGGGGCTGGGCGATTAGACATGGAGTGGACAGCTGTCTTTGATTGTGCCAGCTGTCCTTCTGGGGCAAGAGGACTGAAGTCTTGCGTCCACAATGGACATCGCCTCAGGAGAACACAACGGCTCTGTGTGTGGTGTGTGTGTGTGTGTGTGTGTGTGTGTGTGGTGTGTGTGTTGTGTGGCGCGCGCGCGCGCGCGCGCGCGCCGCGCGCGCGCGCGTGTGGTTTGCGCATGTGTTTTTGCTTATTGAGTGTGTGTGTGTGTGTGTGTGTGTTGTCCTCTCTCTCTCTCTCTCTCTCTCTCTCTCTCTCTCCACACAGATGCGCGCGCGTCTGTACACTCACACCACGCATACGTACAAGCGTGCATACATACACACGTTCACTATTTGAGCATCTCAGATAACGCCGGAAAAAAAAAATATAGTAAAAGAAGAAATTATCAATAATGAAATGCTACTATGAAGTGGAAACAATTATTTTCACTGGTTGTGACTACGTTTAGTCACTGGAAAATGTGTCAGACGAAAGAAAACTACACTATGACCTTACAACTGAGGACAAGAAAACAGTTAATTATGGCATGCAGTTCAGTTTTCTCATATTGCACATCTTTGCACGGTAGCACACGCAATACAGTCAATTTGAGATGTACAGTCAGCGCCACCATAGGAAGTAAACCAATCCGCATGTATACGATTCCCACTAACCTGTTTTGGTGAGATGTGATTGGCTCTTTTTCAAGAGTCACAATTTGCTGTTTTCGTGTGTCACAATTTTTGTTTTCGTGTGTCATTTATTTGGCGTTTTCGTGTATCATGATTTGATGTTTTCGTGTGTCGTAATTTGGTGTTTTCGTGTGTCATAATTAGCTTTTCCCGTGTGTCATAACTAGCTATTCTTATGTGTCATGATTTGCCTATTTCGTGTGTCATGATTTGCTGCTTTTGTGTGTCATGATCTGCTGTTTCTGTGTGTCATAATTTGCTGTTTTCGTGTGATAGTTTGCTGTTTTGGTGTTTCGTGACTTGCTATTTTCGTGTGTCATAATTTGCTGTTTTCGTACGTCATAATTTACTGTTTCGTGTGTTATGATTGGGGTGTTTTTACGAGTCCTTATTGGCTATTTTCGTGAGTAATAAATAGCTGATTTCTCGAGTCATAACTGGCTGATTTCTGGAGTAATAAGTGGCTGATTTCGTGAATCATAACTGGCTCATTTCGTGCGTCATAACTGGCTAATTTCGTGAGTCACAATTGGCTGATTTCTGGAGTCATGGTTAGCATTTTGCAGGAACCATAATTAGCTGATTTCGTGAGTCATAACTGGCTGATTTTGTGCGTCATAATTGGCTGATTTCTTCAGTCATAACTTGCTGATCTCGTGTGTCATGACTGGCTGATATTGTGAGTCACGGTTGTTTAAATGAGAGTCATAAAATATTTGCGTTACGAATCATTTGCCGTTTTAAGAATCATAAAGGCTGCCGCTTTATGAGTCACAGCAACTAGCCGGTTTGTTTGTTTGTTTGTTTTTATTCATAATTGACCGTTTCCGTCAGTCATGTTTTGCTGTTTTCACGCTGTTGTCATTTACTTGTTTTCGTGGGTCGTAGTCAGCCCTTCTCACGAGGAAGACATGGCGGAGGCTTTCAGTCCTGACTGTCCAATGTCCGAGCCATCACTGGCATCTTTCATCGAGTCCTGGGCGGCAGTTTGAATGGTGAGCACATCGGACAGGAAAACCAGGACACCGTGAGAGAACCCACTTCAGTCGTGATCACTGTTTGACAGGGAAGAAAAAAAAGTGGTTTGCCCTTTGAGGGGGGAGCGTGTTTGCGTGTGTGTGTGTGTGTGTGTGTGTGTGTGTGTGTGTGTGTGTGTGTGTGTGTGTGTGTGTGTGTGTGAGGGGGGGGGGGGGGGTACTGTTTAGTCCGGGAGGGAGAGGGAGGGGGATTTTGTTTTCGTAAGAGATAGAGATTGTTAATGGCTTTTTGTGTGTGTGTGTGTGTGTGTGTGTGTGTGTGTGTGTGTGTGTGTGTGTGTGTGTGTGTGTGTACAAGAATAAAAACTACAGTCGCTTCATGTCTCAGACTTGCATTTTAAAAAAAAAATCTCGCTGTTAACAGCTTCATCAGGCCAAGGTGCAATGATAAAAGCCTCATATCAAGTAAAGTGACACATTGTTGATGGTGAACTCCTATTCGCAAGGAGAGGACGTTGAATGGCTTGGGGGCTGCAGTGGAGGAGGTTCAGGGAGAGGGGAAGAGTGCCGGTCATATAAAGGGAGGGGAGCAAAGGAAGAAAAAAAAAAAAAAAAAAAAAAAAAAAAAAAAAACGGAAGCAGAACGCGAAAAGGAGGTAGAGGAGGGCAGAGGAGGGAGAGGAGGGGGAGCTAAGGGAGGCAACGCTTCCTTTGTCTGAAGAAAAGGGCGTGCATTGAAGGGGAAAAAAAAAAAAAAAAAAAAAAAAAAAGACCAACTCTGTGGAACTGATGTTGGTATTCATGCAAGCGACTTTTTTTTTGATGAACTGTTGGAATACACGAATGAGGGTGTAACTGACAGAGAACAGAGAGACACAGACATATAGAACACACACAGAAAGGATGACCGAAGGAAGTTAGGAAAAGGCAGGGAGAGAGAGAGAGAGAGAGAGAGAGAGAGAGAGAGAGAGAGAGAGAGAGAGAGAGAGAGAGAGAGAGAGAGAGAAGAGAAGAAGAAGAAGAAGAAGAAGAAGAAGAAGAAGAAGAAGAAGAAGAGAGAGAGAGAGAGAGAGAGAGAGAGAGAGAGAGAGAGAGAGAGAGAGAGAGAGGAGAGAGAGCCACAGAGGCAGAGACAGAGAGGCGAGTGAGGGAGGGAGGGGGAGGGAGAGAGAGAATGAATAAAGAAAACATGAACTTATTAGTGAACAAACGAACGAACGAATATTTTCTAATGAGGGATAAAGAATAAGCACAATACAGGATTTTTTTTTTTTTTTTACATCTTGCCCTCGATGAGGCAAACAAAAAAGAAATAATGATGACAGTATGTGACTTCAAAATCAACGAACAATCTAAATAGTGAAAAGAATGTTAGCCTGAAATACAAAAGGCAATCCAAAAATATGACAGTCAACCTTCACACACACACACACCACACACACACACACACACACACACACACACACACACACACACACACACACACACACACACAAGACACACAGACACACACACAGAGAGAGAGAGAGAGAGAGGAGAGAGAGAGAGAGAGAGAGAGAGAGAGAGAGAGAGAGAGAGAGAGAGAGAGAGAGAGAGAGAGAGAGAGAGAGAGAGAGAACAACTTTGCAAATACATTTTAAAAAAAAATAAAAAAAAGAGAAGAAGAAGAAGAAGAAGAAGAGAATGAAGGACGTCAATGAAAGATGGACAGGTGAACAGTTATATCATCAGAGATATAGAGAAGAGGTAACGAAGGAACACAAATGAACATTCAAATACATTTAAACATCATTTGTACTTGAATCCATATAATAATTTTGAAACGTATAAAGAAGTTTATATGATGTTGTCATTAGTCACACTGTTTAGGAAGCGTAGCATCAGATATGAGAAGTATTGTTTTTTGAAAACATTTAGACTCGAAATTACATTAAATGAAGACACTAGGTCGTTCCACAAACAACCACCGGAGTAAATGAGGCTAGATTTAAAAAGATCAATCCTCGGTAGGGGTATCTGAACCTTTCTGACATTGCGAATCAGGTTCGTTTTAAATTTATTTTTCAAAGTTGGTGGGTGCATGATTGGACATTATCTTAAACATGAAAATTGATTTGTTATAAATGAGTTTCCATTTTAGAGGCAAAATGTCTAGTTTTGAAAGCTGGTGAATCTTTTGAGATAGAAGTTTTGCAAAGCATTGTGACATGAGAAGACCATGACAAATTATTGTCTACAATGACACCAAGGACTTGGTGTGAAAGAGAGAAAGCCACGAGAAGGCAAACAGGAGACCTAACACAGACAGGAACAGCGAGAAAACTGTCAAACAATAGGAGTACTGAAGGATTTTATCTAAAAAAAAAAAAAAAAAAAAAAAAAAAAAAAAAATCAGTGTTTCTGTTGTTGTTGATGCTATTATTATTTCCATTGGTGGTGGTGGTGGGTGGTAGCGGTGGTGGTGGTGGTGGTGGTGGTTGTGGTAGCGGTGGTGGTGGTAGTGCAGGTGTTTGGGATGATGGAGTTTTTTTTTCATTATTATATCATGTTAACAAGGTCGGTTCATAATGCAAATCCGCCCTCCCCCTGTTCTAAAAAACCGCATTATCATTACTGCTGCTGCTGCTGCTGCTGCTGCTGCTGCCGCTACTACTACTACTACTACTACTACTACTACTACTACTACTACTATGCTATTGTATTATTATAATAATAATTACTATCATTCATTATCACCATCATCATCATCATCATCATCATCATCATCATTCTTCATATCATCATCATTGTTATAATTATATCATTATCATTATTATTATTATTATCATACATACGGGGGGAAAGATCAACACAAAACATTTACACATCTCTTTTAAAATACACCTTCTAAAAACGCACCAGAAACTTTGTAAAAAAAACCTGTCTTCCGTAAACTCGTAGATCAGATGAAAAATGTTGATCTCTTGTAGAAATTAGTCGGTAGGTCAAACTGCTGCCCCCAATCTGTCAGTATTGGATGACTGGCACATAACTAGTCCATGCACTACGAGGAATACAAGTTTTTTTTTTTCCCCATAAGACATTGAATTTTCATTGTGTTTAGACTATCTAGTAAAGCATGGTTCTTTTTTAAATGGGAGTCAAGTAGAACCATCTTCCCATCATCTGTGTTTCTGCTTATGACAGATTGTATTATGACGTTTGTAACGAGATGTAAATAAACCCTGACAGTGTCATACTGAGTGCTTTCGTAAAAACACTTTAGAAGTGATGTATTTAGACCATCCATAGTATTACCTTCGTCTAAAGCGACTTCACTGGGACGTTGCTTCAAAGACTCATAACGCTTCAACAACAAAAAAGTGAGTAAAACCTCACCAGATATTTGAAATTCGCTTCATCAAAGCAGCACATGAAACAAGACGGAAATAACTTAAATAATCTTCTTGTACTGATTATTCATAGAAAGAATCTGGGTTCACTCTGTTACATTGGAAACAACAGTAAAGAATCTGGGTTAAGTCTGTAACAATACTTAAGAATCTGGGTTCACTCTGTTACATTTCACTCTGTTACATTGGAACCAACAGTAAAGAATCTGGGTTAAGTCTGTTACAACACTAAAGAATCTGGGTTCACTGTGTTACATTTGAATCAACATTATAGAATCTGGGTTTACACACTATTCCATTTGAACCAGCATTGTGGTCGGGTGCAGATGGCCAAGCATGTTTCGTGTGTGCCGACTGGAGGTGGGATCTCGGGTGGAAGGGGTTCAGCAATAATTTGTCGCAAATTTAACGTAAAAGAGTCAAGCAACGAAAACCTTGGATCATCCCAGTTCCAAGTCTGTCAAACGCTCTCTTACAATCAATCACTGACTATGTTGACGTGGCTGCTTCTCCGAGATTGGCATGATGATTGGCTTCGTTGTACCTGAGCTAGTGAACATTACTACTCGCAGTTAGTCTCATTATGATCTGGCACTGTGATGCACACGAAACTCGCTTGCAGTACATGGTCTAGAGTATTCATGAAGATCAACGAGCAGTGTTTACACAACTCGAACACTAATTAGTTACTCTCTCTCTCTCTCTCTCTCTCTCTCTCTCTCTCTCACACACACACTATCAAAAAAAATCCTGGTGACTTTTATTCACACATCGTTATTGACAACTTTTTTCCCCCCCGTTCTGAATACTATTCACATTTCTTTTGCAGTTTGATACATGTTTGATTCTTTGACTAATCGATTTATTTGGTTGAATGAACGATTGCTTGATTAATTACTCCATAATTTCCATAGTCAGTGTGTTCTTCCCTCCGTGTATAATTTCAACAAAACTGCAAACCAACTATTCGGGAGAAGGGAGGTAAGCATTTAAAAAAGATAAAAAGAAAACAAATGAAATGAGACAAAAAGCCAGCTACAATTAGGACAATGGGCACGAGAGACATCATGGAATGATTGAATAAGCAAATTAAAAGAACAATATTGTTGGAATTTGATCCAGGAAAAATGAGTCTTTTAAGAGAACATCAAATTATATTAGGCTCCCAATCAAGGAAAAAAATGACAATTCAATTCTCTCTCTCTCTCTCTCTCTCTCTCTCTCTCTCTCTCTCTCTCTCTCTCTCTCTCTGTGTGTGTGTGTGTGTGTGTGTGTGTGTGTGTGTGTGTGTGTGTGTGTGTGTGTGTGTGTGTGTGTGTGTGCACGCGTGTGTGCGTGCGTGCATTTCTATGTGTGTGTGTGATTCAGAGTGTATGTGTGTTCGTGTGTTCGTGTGTGCGTGCATGCTTGCGTACATGCGGATTCGCGCGCTTGCTTTTGTATGAGTGTGTATGTGTGTGTGTGTGTGTGTGTGTGTGTGTGTGTGTGTGTGTGTGTGTGTGTGTGTGTGTGTGTGCGTGTCGTTTATCGTGTGTGTGTGTGTGTGTGTGTGTGTGTGTGTGTGTGTGTGTGTGTGTGAGTGTGTATGTGCGTGTGTGTGCATGCGTGTGTGTGCATGCATGTGTGTGTGTGTGTGTTGTGTGTGTGTGTGTGTGTGTGTGTGTGTGTGTGTGTGTGTGTGTGTGTGTGTTGTTGTTGTTGTTGTTGTTGTTGTTTGTTGTTATCCACAAGGGCAGGGTTTGAGAGCAGAATATTACAAAAGCTACTTACTTGATGGTTGGTTGACTTTTTTTTTTAAGAGTGATCCAAGACTGTATGAATTGAGACTCATCAGACCAATGGTTTCAGCAGAACAAAAAAGCCAGTGTCTTTAATTTTATGTTTTTAATCGATTCGGTAACTTTATTGCAACAGACCACAAATGTTTCCTGTGACTGCGTGCGTGTTTTTGATTGTTTTGTCACGAGCGTACTTGGTGTTTCTCAGCGTGTAGTGCTCGACAGAGTTCTTTTTTCTTCGCATTGGTCATCTTCTCTCATTCATTAACATGCCAAACAAACTGTTTTGCTTTGCTGATGCCACCTAAGATGCCAGTTGTTCCGATGGTCATCGGTCTTATATGAATTATAACTTCTCACCTTGGATATTTATGCATAAACGTTTAACCTGTGCCTATTTGTCAAAATATCTTGGCTATTCTGTCCAAAGGTATCACTTTGGAAACAATATAGGAAAGAGAATACATTTCCCTTAAATTTCCACGTTTCCAAATATGTTAAAGTCAGTTAAGTTTAACTGTCAAACATGCTTTATGCTGTCACTCTGTGGGGCTTAGCTAACCATCATTTTCCACAACCTTAGAACAACACCCATAAAAGATCCTGTCAGAATAACCGTTAAGTAATGAAATTCTGTTACTGTAATTGAAATAGAACTGGTAGTCTGATAATGAAGACGAATGCCTGCAATACCAGAACAGAATCTGTTAAAATAAACATAATTCATCAGCATCAGTGTTATTTCTATAATCAAATTTACCACCACCTGCCCTTTGCAAGGATTTCGTCAACAAATAAAGACTTTTCTATATATGTAAGTACTCTTTTTCAATGAATATGTGAACGTGTTTTTAACTATAGACTCATGCAGAAAACACTTTTTAGCATTTGCTTATGCTGATCAAATGAAATATCAATGTTGTGGAACTTCTATTGGAATAATCTCCCTGAATGTAAGCAGGACTAAATCCAGATCAGCCTCAAGAAAAATAATAATGGTAAAACGTTTGCACATAAACTATGGATTTCGTAATGGCTTGACAAACCATCCATGTCGATTTTGTAATTACCTGATAGATTTTCCATGTGGAAACTGAATAACGTTCTCTATCGATTCCAGAATTGCCTGATGGATTTCTACATGGATTCTATATTTACTGGAGGAATCATCCATATGTATTCCTGAAACACCTCAACATCGATTCCAAAGTTACCTTACGCATCTTCATCATCGATTTCTTCTTTAGATTTTTTTTTCCAACTTCGATATACCATAATTAATAAATGTATCTACCAGATTCCATAAATACCGGACAATTTCCACATAGATCAAACAAATTACATAACAAGTCTTCCACATGAATGCCATCGTCATCTGAGGAATGTTTTTCGTCGAGGCTAAAACTATAGACTATGAATCTTCCACATAAAATCCACAGTCACCTGATGAACCTATCACATCGATTTCATGAATTCCTGATGAATCCTCTACATCGATTCGATGATTACTTCACAAAAGTTTTCCACATAACTTGCATATTTACCAGACATGTTCTACAGATAGTCAACAATTGCCTGACAAAGCATCCATACCGATTGTACATTCAATATACGATTCTCCCACATTCATTTCATAACCATCCGACGAACTTTCAAGACTGACGTCATTTTATCCCCTGACGGAGTGCAGAAGGTATTTACGTCACACAGCTGTTCTCTTTGTGTCCACTTCAACCTCCACCTCTCTGGCAGCGATTGTCTGTGCGAATGTGTGTCTGTCAGGCCTCGTTGTCTGTGCGAATGTCTGTCTGTCAGGCCTCGTTGTCTGTGCGAATATCTGTCTGTCAGGCCTCGTTGTCTGTATATTTCCCCATAGTGTCTGCTATCCCCAACTCTCACCCTGTATCGACCATCTCCTCTGTGTGTGTGTGTGTGTGTGTGTGTGTGTGTGAGAGAGAGAGAGAGAGAGAGAGAGAGAGAGAGAGAGAGAGAGCTGTGTGTGTGTGTGTGTGTGTGTGTTCACCCGCTGTGTGTGAATGTGTTCTTGCTTGCATGTTTGTGCTCCGTTAGAAAAGTCTTCATGCATAAAATTCGGACAAACCTAACACTTCCTCCTTGTAGGCGTGATATAACTTTTGAAGTCTTATCATAACTGAAAAAAAAAAAAAAGGCTTAATACGTCCGCCGCCCTCCCCTCCTCCCCCGTGCAAGAACTGGTAACTTTATGTCTTTTTTCACGCATTCAAATATTGAAACCTGGAACTCAGCTCTGGAATCGGTGAAACACACACACACACACACACACACACACACACACACACACACACACACACACACACACACACACACACACACACACACCGCTGAACACTCGTCTTTCAAGATATTACACAGCGAATATTAAATGGAAAAGTGATATGAATTTCTTTCTTCATTTGTTGTGTTGTTGTCAGTCTGAAGGTTTTGCTTTCGTCAAATAATACATTGATAGCTGTTCTCTTTTTGTCTGTCTGTCTGGGCTGGCTGGCTGGCTGCCTGGCTGTCTGTCTGTCTGTCTGTCTGTCTCTCTCTCTCTCTCTCTCTCTCTCTCTCTCTCTCTCTCTCTCTCTCTCTCTCTCTCTCTTTCTCTGTCTCTGTCTCTCTGTCTCGCGTGTATACCCCAAAAATTCCAGTCCTCAAAATCCCCAAAACTTTCTGAATATGAACGCCCAAAAGCAATTTCATCACGTGTATATTGAATCATGAATTGATTATGCGTCAACTCTTTTTGATTCTTCTGGCATCAATTCGTTGAAACCTTTAGTTCGTACTCATAAGCGAGCTCTTAAAGCTATTCTGATAAAAATCGTTATCATTAACATAACAGGACTGTGTGAAGCTAGATATTCTTCCCCTGACACACAGACTTCAGTACACTACAGCTTTACCGATGTATAGAATAATGAAGGGTTATGTACCTTCGACTCTTGCCGCAAATGTTCCGCTCAGCCAATCAAGATACACCATCATATACTTATCAGTAAACCTAGAGATGATCTTTTTCAAAACAACTCTTCACTACTCAGGTGGAACTCTTTGGAACTCTACAGCCTAGCGGTAGACATCAAACAAAAGGTATCATTGCTTCTTGAAAGGCATCGTACAAACAATTACCATTTTCAACAGTTTAAGTTAACACATTGACAAATTCTGTAGATACTGGATCATTTTGAAACAACGCTGTTTCCTATGCATGAGCATATAAATCTATGTATGTGTATATGTATTTATTTGTGTATTATGTATGCGTATGTATGTGTATGAGGCACGCCCTCACACGCGAATTCGTGTGCGTGTATGTGCGCATGTCTGTGCATGTGTTAGCATTTTACTTTTTTTAATCTTTTATTTCTTCTTCTTCTTCTTCTTCTTCTCTCTCTCTCTCTCTCTCTCTCTCTCTCTTCTCTCTCTCTCTCTCTCTCTCTCTCTCTCTCTTTTGTTTTTCTTCATCTCTTTCTTTATTTCCTTTTCTTTCTTTATCTATTATTTTTTTTCTTTTGTCAGTAGAGAAATTCCCCCACCCCCATCCCTCCCATGATTTGCGCGCGCACGCTCACGCGCTCGTGTGTGTGTGGTGTGTGTGTGTGTGTGTGTGTGTGTGTGTGTGTGTGTGTGTGTGTGTGTGTGTGCGTGCGTGCGTACTTGCGCATGCATGCAGGATTCTGTTATCTACGTTTGTAATATCAGTCTACTTTTCTGAGTCTAATTATCGATTTGTGTATTCGCCCTTTTTCCTTTGTTTTGCTACAATGACTTGCATGTCTTCCATTGTTTTGGGTGTTTTTTTTTTGTTTGTTTGTTTTCCTGCCCCCCCCCCCCCCCCCCCCCCCCCCCCCCCCCCTTTTTTCTTTTTAGTTTCCCCAGGGCTGGTGAAAAAAAAACGTACAATTTGCTTATCTCATTTCTCTGGTAAAATAAAAAATTCGTTCGTTGATCGTTTGAGTCTCTCTCTCTCTCTCTCTCTCTCTCTCTCTCTCTCTCTCTCTCTCTCTCTCTCTCTCTCTTTTAAACATGATTGGCACTCAGATATGGAAAGTTAAGAAAAATACCGCTGGTTTTTCTCATTTGAAAATGTGTTTCATTCTGAAAAGTTTGTCAATGTAATAACAGGTAAATGGGACAGGATTAAGTACGTAAAATTGAGGATGAGAACTTCAGGTTTTAATGCGAGCAAAAGATGATTTGAATGTGAAACATCCACAGAGTCACCTTGTCCTGCATGTAGACACATTATTGATGACGAAGAACACTTTCTGTTCCACTGTACTGCTTATAATGAAGTGCAGACAAATTATTGTTTGTTTTTTCTTTTCCAATTAGATATATGGCGAAAGGACAAAATGTCGCTGTCGTGTTATTGTCAGATGATGAACTTGTAATTAAATCAGTTGCGAAATTCATCGCAGACGCATGGAAAATTAGACAGATGAAGGATAGTGAAATTTAAGATAGTGCATTATTACAGACATATGAATGAATGATTATTATCATCCATCACATGTGGAAGAGACCAGTAAGACACGATGTCATCATTTGATTGAGTGGATGGTCGAGTCAGTCTTAAGATTTTTTTAAAGACCTTACTGCTTTACTCCTGTGAGTGAGGACATAAGGAAATGTTACGAATTTATTGTTTTCGTTCACCTTTGATTTGAAACACACTAGGAATGATTGTGTACTATTTGTTTTACAGGAAAGGAAGAGGGAATGATATTGTTCTGTTACCCCCCCCCCCCCCCCCCCCCCCCACCCCACCTCCCACTTGTCAAAAGACCTCTTTGGTAGTGACAATACATATCGAAGTGTCAAAGTCTCTCTCTCTCTCTCTCTCTCTCTTCTCTCTCTCTCTCTCTCTCTCTCTCTCTCTCTCTCTCTCTCTCTCTCTCTCTCTCTTCTCTCGTCCTCCTCCCCCATGCGCATGGGAGTGTATGTGTATAACGTGCACGCTAATCGTGCACGTGCGTGTAACGTTTGTCGTTTGCTTGCATTTCTTTGATTGTATTGACATATCTATAAGTTTGGATGACTTCCCTTACCCCACCCCCTCTGTCCACTGCCACCGCCCCCTCTCATCTCTCAACCTACCACCCCCCCCCCCCGTTCCATTCTACCTCCCCCCAACCTCATCCCCCCAACCCCCACCCCTTCCCGCCCCCCACCACCCAGTGTCATCGTTCACCCTCCGTGCACGCCCCCCAACACCCCCAACCGTTTGACCCCCACCTACAGTTTTGATTGGACTACCCCCCCCCTAAGTTTTGGGATGACTTTGTGTCCCCCCCCCCCATCCCGTTACCACCCCCCCCCCTGGTCTCTCATCTCTCTCACCCCCACTCACCCCCCCCCTCCCTCTCTACCCCCCCCCCCCCCTCCCTCCCCCCCTCCCTTCCTCTCTCTCTCTCTCTCTCTCCTCTCTCCTCTCTCTCCCTCTCATCCTCTCCCTCTCTCTCTCTCTCTCCTCACTGAAAGTGAAATGGAATGAAGGTAAATATGGTATGAAATAAGATGCAAAGCATACAAACGCACTTCCGATTTATCCTAAAATACGCGTGCACATACCACATTTCATCCAATCGGACAATATAGCATGAATAACGGTTTTTAACGATTACATTTTGAAACACGGTATATAAGTGCCATTTGTGTGTGATAACCTTTGTATTTACCAAACTTCATTAAAAAAAATCCACCCATATGTAAGAAAAAACGTTGTTTTTTTTTTCACGGATGTTTAATTGATTTTCAGCGTTCCATCACTCACATATGGAAAGAGGCTCCGCTTTGTCACAAAATCATCCAAACCGCTTATTAATCGGCTAAGTATTTTCTGAGAATATTCCATATAGAAAAAAAAAACCCGTTTTGGGCCGTTATAGCCGCTAGTAATGGCTATTCTGGTAACATAAAACACCCGAGCATCATCCGCGACCTATAATAAACATACTTCAGGAAGATTGGCCCAGAGGTTTTGTCTGGAGCGAGTGGAACACATTTTGACCACGGACAGACAGATGGACAGACACACAGACAGGATTTCTTCGTTTCTATTGTAAAGTACTCCCTGTTCTATAAGAACTGGATACAACAAAAATAACACAAAGTTTCGACACCTGAAGGAGCAAACAAAACATACTGCAGCGCGTCATTCTCCCTCTGACTTCATTGAAAGGAGTCTCTCTCTCTCTCTCTCCTCTCTCCCTCTCTCTCCTCTCTCTCTCTCTCTCTCTCTCTCTCTCTCTCTCTCTCTCTTTCAATCACTCTCTCAATCACTTCTAACGTCTTTTTTGTTTTACGTCTGGAGAAAATGATATCTGTCGAAAATATACGTGTCTATTTTGTGTTGTACATGATGACTGCGCAACTGGATACCAGATATTGTGCGTTCATTTTTTGCAGTCCTCTTTTCTAACAAGAATGGAGCCTTTATCAGAATCTTAAAGCAGCAAAAACACAATCATAAACTGTTTTGAAACAACAAAAAAATAGAAGTGCTGATTTGTTGGGCGTTTGGAAGTATAACTTTCGAACACGAAAGCAGTTGTGTTTCTGAAAAATTGACATAAACACGTGGACAGATCTTTAAAGATAGCACTGGTAGAGGCGGAGACCAGAATATGCTGCAGAAACTCAAGAATGTAGGGGGGGGGGGGGGATACACGGGGAGAAGCGGGGGGGGGGGGGGGGGGGGCGGGCGGGAGGGGCGAGGGTTCTCTGTTGGAAATTACAAGTAATATAGCTAATGTTTAAAATGCTCTGTTGTTAGTTAAAGGGAGTCTATAAACGATGGCGAAAACATTTCATGCAGAGTGTCCGCGGATGGGGTATTTGTTCAGAGGTTAAAAACTAGAATGGAGAGAGACAAAAACAAAGCTTTTGAAACGAATCAGGTTTGTTGAGTGCTAAAACCAGTACAAAGACGAAGAGAGAGATCGAGAGAGAGGGAGGAGAAGAGAGAGAGACGAGAGAGAGAGACGGGAGAGAGGAGCGAGGGAGATGAGAGAGAGAGAGAGAGAGAGAGTGAGGAGAGGAGAGAGAACAGAAAGACAGACAGACAGACAGACAGACAGGATAGACAGAGAATGAGACAACAGACAAACAGATAGACAGACAGACAGATATTCAGACTGGGAGAGCGTTACTTAATAGGAACACAAACCTTCAAATCGAGAGCTTTGTTAACTGGCAAAACCAGTACAGAGAGAGAGAGAGAGAGAGAGAGAGAGGAGAGCGAGGGAGGGAGGGAGAGAGAGGATGGGGAGGGATGAGAGAGAGAGAAGAGAGGAGAGAGAGAAGAGAGAGAGAGACGAGAGAGGAGAAGAGAGACGAAGGGGGGGGGGGGGGCGGGGGGGGGGTGGGGGGGGGGGCGAGCTGCAATCCTCATTACTAAGAAAACTTAGTACTTGAACGTTATGGAAAGACCAGAAGATAAGCTTTAATTAGAGGGGATCTTTAGTGGTATGCAAACACTTGTTACAGAGTCTTCTTAACAGTCAGTCCAGAAAAAAACCTCTTTTGACCGATTAACTTTTGATAAAATAGGTAAGGCTAGTTTATAAAACAAAGGCATAAAAAAGTCTACATGAAAAAAAGTAAAAGAAGGGAGTGTTTAAAAGGAGGGTAAAACTAGTTTAAAAACTAGTTCAGGCAGAGTCAATCTAGAGCAAAATTGTTTTCAAAAAGAGAGAGTACTTATAAGTAGGTGAAGTTGATAGCGACAAAAACCGTCTACAATAAAAAGAAAAGAAAAACCGTAAGGATTATTTAGTTTTTTTTTTATCAGTAAGTAAAACTAGTATAGCCCCAAACACCAGAAACATAGAGTGGAAAAAAAAAAGGCTTTAAAAGGAAGGATTCTTTCAGGAGGAGGTAAGAGTGGCATGCGCATAATTATTAAGAATCCAGAGAGAAAAAAAAAAAGTTTTCAACGGAAGGGATTCTTCAAAATTATGTAAGACTACCTCAGATAAAAACATTACAAATCCACAGCAAAAAAAAAGGTCTTTCTTTGAAAAAAAAAAAAAAAAAGAGAGTTTGTGTCAGTAAGTAATCTAGTACAGACAAATCCATCACATCATTTACAGACAGAAGTATACGGGGAGGAGAGTACAGAACAAAAGAAGTCATCGTTTCATAACCAGGAAATGTCTGTCAAGAGATTCAAAAAAAAGAATACACAAATATCAAAACATCCACAGGGGTGGTGGTTTAGGTTAGGGTGGGCTGGGGAGACTGAAGTGGTACGAGAGAAAAAAACAAAAACAAAACAAACAAACAAAAAAAACGTCTGTGCTGTCACGTAAAGCTAGCTGAGGTAACGAGAACAAATCTAAAAATTCCGAAGAAAACACAGTGTTTCAGTTCAGTTTTTCAAGTTCAGTGGTTTATTCAATGACTTTTCATCGCCAGATGATATTAGAACTTATTCAAAAAAAAAAAACAACAACAAAAAACAAACAAGAAAAAAAAACCCACACACACACCTCCACACTCAGCTTACCGTCCAAGTTAGTACTTTCAAATTCCACATCTGATCAAATACACTTTGTTAAGAAAACGTGATAAATATTTTAACAACTGAAGTTCGTGAACATTTAGGAAACGGCTATCCCGATCATTTAAAAGTGTTTACAGATGGGTCAGTAATGGAATCCTCTGACAGTGGTTCAGGCTTTATAATACCAGATTTAAATGTCAGGGAAATCATAATTATTTAGGAAAAGGGTTTTCAATCTATACCTCAGAAATATATGTAATACTGAAGGCTTTGATTTACATATATCATGCACCAATTGCTCGCTATAAAATTTTACTGTGTTGATTCCAAATCTGTTTTACAATCACTAGAACATTGGGACTGCAAATCTAGAAAGGATTTGCTTTTTGAAATAAAACATTTTTTGCATTGTTTAGTAACTCTAGGCATGCATAGGAGTTGATTTCTGGTGAGTCCCATCTCACTGTGGTATAAACAAGTGTTTATTTTATTGTTGCAGTTATTGTTTAAAGGAGGTAAACTCTGCAAGGAGATCAGTCTAGCACAATACACACTGAAAGAAATCTACACGAAGTGTTTTTCTAGGAAGAAAGTTTCGTCTGGAGACAAAAATTAATATACACAAACTCAGGAAATCTTCAGGGAACACGGGTATAGAGTATAACAACAAGAAACGTTCTAGAAACACAAGTATAGACATGCGAAAAAGATGTTCAGGAGAGACACAGGTATAGACAAACACAGAACATTTGCAGAAACAGGTGTAGGCAAACACAATGAATGTTCAAAAAAAAAAAAAAAAAAAAAAAAAAAAAGCACAGGTATAGACACGCACAGTGAGTTTCCAGACACGCAGGTATAGACAAACACACAAAAAATGTTCCAACACACAGGTATAGACACACACACAATAAATTTCCAGACACACAGGTATAGACAAAACACAATAAATGTTCCAGACGCACAGGTATACACAAACACAATAAATGTTCCAGACCTACAACCATAAAGAC
>JADBJO010009278.1:72500-77500 GCA_016801955.1 Conus betulinus
TCTTCTTCTTCTTCTTTTTCTTCTTCTTCTTTAGCAAAATCACGTTTCACTTAATTTTTAAATATTAAAGTATGCTTGGGGCTGCCTGACTGGTCCAGTTTGATATTTCACTTCCATGTGATTCAGACGCACCGCACAGTCTGTGGCATACACCTGTTGAATCAGTAGTAGCAGCAGCAGCAGCAACAGCTCAGCTAAAAAAAAAAAAAAACGGATGGGGTTGTTTGCTCCAGGTTGCTTAACATCGATACACAGTATGTGAAAGACACCGCAGACTTGGCAGCGGCGACTTGCGCGTGCGGGGGCCGCGTGCGATGGAAACTCCTGGCTCGCCTTTTCCTCCTGGCTCGAGACGACCGGCGGCTTTGGGAGGAGTGAGTGAGTGAGTGTGCCGAGTGCGAAGCATGGGATAAAGCAGCCGTCGTCTGCTTTTCGCGTGGTCTCTTCTTCATGTCTCTTGTCTGAGGAGAGAGCGGCGAGACGGGAGACAACCACCGAGTGACACGACTTAACGGGACAGACGACAATTGAGGCGAGTAGAGAGGAGGGGTTGAGAAGTTTGGGAAAACCGTTCGTCTGTGTGTGATTTAGTCTGCAAGTTCAGGCTTTTCTTTTCTTTTTTTTTTTCCCCCCCCCTTTATTTATTTATTTATTTATTTATTTTTTTGTGCATTTGGGTGTTTTTCATTTGTTGGAAAGAGAGGGATTTCGAAAACAAAAGGGATTGAGCTTGATGAACTCATGATCTGATGTGTGGATTTAAAAAAAAATCTTTTGACAAAAAAAAAAAAAAAAAAAACTTTTTTCGTCAAAAAAAAACTAAATAACTTATTAGTAAACATAGGGGTTTGGAACAGCTTTTTTCCCAAAAGATAAATTAGGAAATTGACTTGGGGTGGGTTTTCATTTTTGGTTTTTCATTTGCCCCCTCCCCCCCCCCCCCCCCCTCTCTGGTGTTCACATCTTCAGTGCTGACGGGCCTGGCGGTCGGCTGGGCTACAAACGTCATGACCTGAGATTGTGGAAAGTTTCGCTGTGATGTGTTTTGCGAAGGTGATGGTCCGCACAGCCAGCAAAGCCTTATAACTTGTTCACGGCCGGCTGATTTTCTGAAGTGAACAATTGATCTTGCCGTTTATCATGTCCCAGGTGTGTGTGCACGTGCCGTGACCGAAATTGAGCGGGCTGGATACGTAATGATTCGTGACGGCTGTGCAGTTTTTTTTTTTTTTTTTTTTTTTCCCCTCGATTCTTTCATCTTGAATCTTGGTGACAAGTAGATTACTTCTGATAGCGTGATCTCTTTTTATTATTATTTTTTTTTACTCTTTTCTTCATACTTCTTCTTTCTTTCCTCTTCTTCTTCTTATTCTCTCTCCTCTTTCTTTCCCATCTCATCTCTCGTCTCTCTCCTTTTCCCCTCCTTCATTCTTAATTCTCTGGTTTTCTCTCATCTCTCTCTCTCTTCTCTCTCTCTCGTCCCTTACCGTCTCTCTCTCTCTCTCCTCTCTCTCTCTCTCTCTTTCAATTTCCCCCCTTTCATTCTTAATTCTTTGGTTTACTTTGTGTCGATCGGTCCTTTCTTTCTGTTCTTTTCTTTTTTTCTCTCTCCTCTTTTTCTAACGTCTTTGGCGAGTATGCACTCTTTTCTTGTTTTTTCTCCTCTTCAGCTTTTGCACTCTTCGGTTGTTTTATCTACCATGTTTTCTTTTTTTTTTCTCCCTGTCTTTTTTTTCTTAATGTCTATTCTTGTCTTTTTTTCTTTCGCTCTTTCCCTTTGTGGGTAACGTTCTCCCGCATAACACTCTCCCTCACCACTCTGTTCCTATTCCCTCCCCTACCCCCTTCTCTCTCTCTCTCTCTCTCTCTCGTCCTCTCCTCTCCTCTCTCTCTCTCTCTCTTCTCTCTCTCTCTCAGCCTCCATCTTTTCAGCTTTTGTGGCTTTGTCGGTCCGATTGTCAATCTAACCAGTCTGTCCGTCCGCTGCCTCTGTCTCTCCGTCTTTGTCTCTCTTTGTCTGTCTGTCTGTCAGTCTGTCTCTATCCCTGCGTCTCTCTCTTTGTCTCTCTGGCTCTGTCTTTACTTTATCTGTGCCAGTTTGTCTGTCTGCGCTCGTTTTCTCTGTCGTCTCATCTGTCCTGTCTGTCTGTCTCGTCTGTCTCTCCCTGTCTCTCTCTTCGTCTCTCTGTCTCCGTCCCCCCCCTCTTCTCTCTCTCTTCTGTCTCTCCTCTCTCTCTCCATGCTCTCTCCCTTCGGTCTCTCTCTCCTCTCTGTCTCTCTCTCTCTCTCTCTCTCTCCTATTTAGCTAGCTGTTTAATTTGCTACTCATCCGTTTCACTTTCTCATCCGTTTCCGTTTCCCTTTACACCCCCCACCCCACCCCCCCCCACCCCCGTTGGAATCTATCTCTGCAATATGCCGTCCAGTCTCTCCTCGTTTTTCTCTGTATGTCATTCCTCCTCCTTCCCCCCTTTCTCTCTCCCTCTCCTCTCTCTCTCTCTGTCTCTGTCTCTCTCTCCTCTCTCCTCTCTCTCTCTCCTCTCTCTCTCTCTCTCTCTCTCTGTCCTCGTGTGTACGTGGTGTGCGTGCGTGCGTACGTGTGTGTGTGGTGTGTGGTGTGTGTGTGTGTGTGTGTGGTGTGTGCGCCTGTATGTATGTATGTATGTATGTATGTGTGTGTGTGTGAGAGAGAGAGAAAAGAGAAGAGAGAGAGAGAGAGAGAGCGAGAGAGAGAGAGAGAGAGAACCAGAGAGAGACAGACAGACAGACAGACAGACAGACAGACTGAGAAAGAGGCAGAGAGATCTGTCTCTCTGTTTTGGTTTGTCTTTGTGGTCTCCACTTGTCGGTGACTCTGTGTGTGTGTGTGTGTGTGTGTGTGTGTGTGTGTGTGTGTGTGTGTGCCTGCTTGTCTGTTTTTTCCCTCCCTCCCTCTGTGAACGTACTCATATGGCTGTGCCCTGCTCCCTGAACCTTGATCAATGAGAGCGCTGTCCTATGGTCAGACTGCAGATTTTCCGTCATTTGATCGCTACACGCGTTTTGGATACTGCATAAGCCGTTTAGAGTTACTGTCTCCTTCTTCCTCTTTGTAATCTTGCAGCCTGTCAGCTGGCATTGCACGCTCCTACCTGCGTCCTTTCTACAACCCTCCCTCCCCCCCTACACCCTCCCTCCCCAACCCATACCTCCAATACCCCCCCCCCCCCCCTCCTACCCCCTCGCCCCATCTTGACCGTTTTTCTTATTCTGTTTTTTCTCTCCCGCATTTAAGACGAATTGCTGCTGTTTTTTTTTTTTTTTTTTTTTTAAATCGTCGTTTTCCGTCCTTGTTAGTCTATATCTTTGTCACTCTTGTCTATCTGTCTGTCGCTCCGTCTATCTGTCTCTCACTCTTTGTCTGTTTGTCTCCTGTCTGCCTGTCTGCCTGCCTGTCTGTCTGTCTGTCTCTCTGTCTGTTTATCTGTCTGTCTCTGTATGTATGGTATGTAGGCTTCTCTCTCATCTCTCTCTCTCTCTCTCCTCTCTCTCTCTCTCTCTCTGTCTGTCTGTCTGACTCCCCAATCACTTTTTGCCCTCCTCCTAGTTTGTTTGTTTGTTTGTTTGTTGTTTTTTTTTTTTTTTTTTTTTTTTTTTTTGCTTTTGCTGCCGTTGTGATGATGATGATGATGATGCTGATGATGATGATGCTGATGACGACAACGATGGTTCGTGAAGCTGCTACTGCTATTTCTGTTCCTGTCTTTTACCTAAACAGTGGTCCCAGTGCCTTCAACAGTTTTAACAGATCTTGTCTGACAGATGTGGAGAGTCTCCTAATGTTTGCTGACGTATTCTGCATGCGACCGCTGACTACTTTAGTTTGGTGGTAACTAAACAGTCCTTTCGACTGCTATTAACCAGTTGTCTTGAAAGCAGCCTCCATCCCTGCATTTTCCTCAACTTTTGTTTTTCTTTTCTTTCCATTTTTGTTTTTTTTGGTAACTTTTTTTTTTTCTGTGTGCGTCTTTCTTCCTTTATCATTAACTACTTTTTTCTTTCTTTTCTTCCATCACTTTTTTTTTCTCTTACTTTGAAAAATGCCGTTTTCGTCTTTTTTTTTTTCTTTCTCGTTACTGTTCATTTGTTATTTTTTTTTTTCTTTCCTTGTTGTTTTCTGTTCTTTTCTTTCTTTCTTTTTTTTTAATTTTTTTTTATCATAGTTTCTTTGTTCATTTTCTTTGCTTTCGTTTTTTTTTTTTGTTTGTTTGTTTGTTTTATCTTTCCGTGTTTTTATTTTGATTTTTGTCTTACATAAGTTTTTTTTTTCAAGCTTTGTTTCATTTCTTCCTCTTTTTTTTTTTTTTTTCCTTTTTTTTTTTTTTTTTTTCAGTTTTTTTTCACGTACATGTTCTTTCTCTTCCTTCTGTTTTCTCTCTTTGTTTTTTGTTTCGTTAGTTCTATTTCTCTTTCTACTTCATTTCTATTCTCTGATTTATGTGTATGTCCTTTCTCTTCCTTCTTTTTTCTTCTTCCTTCTTTCACGTCTTCTTTTTTCCAATATTTCTTTTTTTTTTTTTCCACCCATTCTCTCGTTCATTCTAGTTCTTCTTCGTTTCTTTTCTTTTTTTCTTTACTATCCTTTTTTTTTTCTCTATTTTTTGTTTTTTTTTGCCTTTTTTGCTTTCTAATTGTTTTGATTTTCGTTTCCGCGTAGCTTAGATTTACAAGAACGAGGAGCTCTCGGTACAGCCTACTTTGGTTATTTGTTCTTCTTTTGGGTGTGTGTCCCTAAATGTTTTCAAACCAAAAAAAGCAGTGTTACCAAACGTTCTTCCTGTTTCTCTCTTTCCTTTTTTGGTACTTGTTCCTTTTTTCATCTTCTTCTTATGTCCTTCCTTTTTTTCTGTTGTTACCTTCTTTCTGTTATACATTCCTTTCTTTGTTTGCTCTTCTCTCTTCTCTTTTTTTTTCCATCTCAATCCTTTGGTGTCCCTTCTTCTCTCTCTCATTTATTTTTT
>JADBJO010009278.1:82500-85533 GCA_016801955.1 Conus betulinus
ACACACACACACACACACACACACACACACACACCACACACACACACTATTTCTTCGTTCCCATCGTAAAGTACTCCCTGTTCTATAAGAACCGGGAGCACAACAACAAACAAACAACAAACAAACAAACACCCCGAATGCAATATAAGTAGTCTGAAATGATGCTTTTGAAAAGACCACGTAGTGAAAATGTGTATATGAACTGCTGCCTGAACTACACATGTAGTCGAAACAATGCATACGTAAATGTCAAACGATTGCTATTTGTAGAAAACAAACAGCAACAAACAAAACAAACAAAAAAATAGTCTTTAGTAATGTTGTCTGTACGAGGCATATGGTAAGCAAGTAATCTACCATAGAACTGTCTAAAACTGCAGCAGCAGTAAAAGACAGAGCAGGGCAGAGCATTGTAGTAAAAATCATATCGAGGGGTGTCTGCCAGAACCCAGTATCTGTCATATATATATATATATATATTCTATATATATATATATATATATATATATATATATATATATATATATACATCTATATATATATATATATATATATATATATAATATATATATATATATATACATATATATATATATATATATATATATAATATATATATATATATAATATATATATATGACATACTGGGTTCTGGCAGTCAACCCTCGATATGCTGTATAAATGATGTGTACTAGAACGCAGTCTACAGTAGTGCACACTACATGACACACGTAGCAGAAAGTAGTCTACAGTAATGCGGTCAACACGACACATGTAACAGAATGTAGTCTACAATAATGCGGACAACATGACACACGTGTAGCAGAAAGCAGTCTACAGTAGTGCTCACTACAAGACACGTGAAGGGGAATGTAATCTACAGTGGTGCTGACTACATGACACGTGTAGCAGAATGTAATCTACAGTAGTGTTGACTACATGACACATGTAGCAGAAAGTAGTCTACAGTCGTGTTATCTGCATGACACTTGTAGCAGAATGTAATCTACAGTAGTGTTGACTACATGACACATGTAGCAGAAAATTGTCTACAGTAGTGTCCACTACAAGACACATGTAGCAGAACGGAGTCTACAGTAGCGTTGTCTACAAGACACGTGTAGCAGAAAGTAGTCTACAGTAGCGTTGTCTACAAGACACATGTAGCAGAAAGTAGTCTACCACGGAATTGCCTGTTGCAATACGTAGCAAAAGGTAGCCTACCGTACTTACCAGCGACTGCACAGGTCTGAGTTCTCCCTGTAAACGGCTTTCAAACCGGGTTAGCTGCTGGCCTGATAATAATAGTCGGGGCGTAAAGGAAAGTACCCATGTGTTGTTTTTTTTTCTTTCTTTCTTTCTTTTCCTTTTCTTTTTTTTTTTTTTTTCTCTCTCTCTCTCTTCTTCGCTCCCTGGAAATTGTGTTGTGAGTTTTTAACAACTTTGACTTTCAAACCCATCAGACGAAGGAGAAATAGAGGGGATGGAGGTGCAAGACAGAAACCCGAGAGAGATAGAGAGAGAGAGAGAGAGAGAGAGAGAGAGAGAGAGAGAGAGAGGGGGAGGAGGAGGGAGAGAGAGAGGGGGGAACAGGGAGGGAGAGAGAGGGGGGAGAAGGGAAGGGAGACTAACGAGGGAAAAGCAAGAGAGACGACTGATAGAGAGGGCGGATGAGAGAGAGGTAAGAGACCCCGAGAGAGAGAGTGAGAGGGGGCGAGAGAGGGAGGGGGAGAGAGAGGGAAGGGAGGGAGATAGAGAGTGAAAGAGAGCGTGAGACAGAGAGAGTGAGAGAGAGAGATGGAGTGAGGGAGAAGTCACATATAAATGAAACTTATATAAATCACCTTAAAATCTATACAGATGGTTCTGTACTAGACAATCATTTGTCTGGTTCAGCATTCATAATTCCATCCTTAAAAATAGAGAAAGGTTACCACCTTGGGAAGAATATTTCCATATTTACTGCGGAACTTGTTGCCATTATTATGGCATTAAACTTTCTTCTTGATTTTCGATTTCCTGTATTTCAAATACTACTTTGTGTTGATTCAAATCAGTCCTACAAGCTCTAAAATTTTCGAACACAAGTGTGAGAGCAGAAACTTATATCAGAAGTGTACCACTTAATTAATTCATTTTTTGCATTTACGTGGTTCTTATGTCGATTTTGTTGGGTTCCATCTCACTGTGGATTACCTGCGAATGAAAGGGTAGACAAATTAGCCAAAAAGGCTGCTATCACTGAAACTGATTTAACAAAGATATGCATTCCTTTATCCTTACATGAGAGTTATAGTCTTTTAAAAGACGCAGCCTGGAACTCTGTTTCAAAGAAGGGGAAAAGGCACCAAAAACAAAAAGGGATATTATTTAACAAGATATCAGCAAATAAAACAGGTATGAAGAATCTCTACCAAGAGAGGATTTTTAAAAGTTTGATTTTAGATTGAGGCTTAATGCCTTTAAAACCAATTCTGTAAACATGTGACTTGTATTTGTGGCCAGCAAAATCACTCCGTTCCATCTACTATTTTTTGTGTGCGATAGAATGAAAACCCTATTTACCCTGCTTGGTTGTTGAAACACTGAACCGTCGATGTCAGTCTTTGAAGACGTCATCTCTAACGAATCGAACATTTTTGAAGTTGTTCAAGGACTGATCAAGAGCCCATTGGACATTTACTTTAACGTCTATGTTTATTTTCTTAATCTTTGGTGTTAGTTGCTTATCCACACACACACACACACACAATAAAAATTACATACTTATTAGGATCCACTGTTAGGCGGAATGACTTAAATAACGAAGGGACGAAAACACACACACAAACACACACACACACAACACACATCACACACACACACACACACACACCACACACGCAACGGGAGGAGGATGAGGGACAGAGAGAGAGGAGAGAGAGGAGAGCGAGGAGAGGAGAGAGAGAGAGAGAGAGAGAATGAAAGTGTTCCTTAACAAATTCTTGTATGCAAAAGTGGACTTAACAAGGCGACGCAAGAGGAAAAACACGA
>JADBJO010009279.1:0-10000 GCA_016801955.1 Conus betulinus
CAAAGGGCTGTTGATATCAGGCTTGCATGAGGCCACTTACCGGAGTAGACTCTGCATTGCTATTGAATCATTTCCTTGATGTTCACTGAGGGCTGTTGATATCAGGCTTGCATAGGGCCATTACCGGAGTAGACTCTGCATTGCTATTGAATCATTTCCTTGATGTTCACTGAGGGCTGTTGATAACAGGCTTGCATGGGGCCACTTACCGGAGTTGACACTGCATTGCTATTGAATCATTTCCTTGATGTTCACTGAGGCCTGTTGTGACTTAATGTAAGCCAGATACCATTTGGTAAGTCCCGATTTGTGATGACGGTCTTTTCGAACACTCATGACAGTGATGTCCTAGCCTTGAACCCAGATGAAGAAGAAAGCGCCCTCATGGCCACCCCTTCGGTTCCTCGTCCCCCATCCCTGGGTGACTGCCATTTCTTTTCATTTCCTAATTACAAACCTTTACTACTGAAGACTCCGACAGCAATCCATCATAGTCTGGAACTCTAGAAGAAATCGAATCTGAGGTCCGCATGAGAGAAAAGCCTGAAGGGCCATAGAATAGGACGACCAGTGAGGATGAGAGGGATGAGAAAAATGCACTGGATTTCTGTTTAGGTCTGGGACTATGGCGCTGGGACTACACTTTGTACTTCCTTTCAGAACGCACAGCATCGGCCAGGTCCGGAGACACCTGCAGTGTTGGTCTGAAAGTTTCAGTGATGCCGCTACAGACACTTCTGTTAAAACAGTGACATGCAGCTGTGTGGTTCCATTAGAGTCCCTGGCATTTAAAAACCAGGCTAGAAACCTGGCGAGACTTAAAATGCCACAATCATATAATGATTCTGTTTTGGGCTGGAATAGCTCAGTTAGCAGAGCGCCAGACTCTCATGATCTTGGTGATCCTGTGGTTGTGGGTTCGAATCTCCACGGGCCGTTTCGGTACAGGGGGATTTTTCCTTCAGGGTTAACATTGGTTCTGACTCCGTTTCCCAGAAAAAATCCTTCGAATGAAACTATAAACCGAGGCTCCATGTGTGAACGCACGCATAACATCTTGCACACACATAAAATCCCATCACCTACCTTCGGAAGAAAAGGCTAGTTTGGTCGTTGGTATAATTGACATGTTACACATAACGCGACCTGCGTGAAAAATGGAAAGTCTGAAGGAAGGAAAGCGAGCAAGTGATACTGTTTGAAATACACGTGAAACGACTAAATGAAGCCCCAGCAAGCATCTCTTCAGTCGGGTCTGCCTGGTTAGGCTGCCGTTGTGGTAAACGAGAGTGTGAATTTTAAAGCGCGTAAAGCTTAGTCTGTAGCCGAAGATAGACGCTATATAAATACTCTTAATATTAAAAGAAATGCCATAGTGATATAGTAATCCTGTTCAAAATCCGAAAATGATGTGGTGACCCTGATGGTATAGTGATGATTTCTTCATAGCCACAGTCTGTGAAATCAGCCACTATACCATTGTGGGTATCCTCTCTCTCTCTGTGATGGTTATGAGGGTCCAGGTTAGCGGCGAGAACATGGCGACGTGTTTGCGTCCGCTTCAGTGTGAAAAGGTATTTTAGGCCAATTCGAGAAAGACTAAGGACTTGCAGTCAGCCAGAACCATGCCAGTGAGTGTGCTACAACACCGTGAAAGGACAGGCAGTTTCTTTTTCACTCAAGTTGCCATTTTGGTTCGAAAGTCCACTGTTATACCATCTGGTATGGTACTTCTAGTTAGAGGAAGTGGTACAATGGATAGACACCTAATGTGCGTGATGGTAGACTGTGAATTGTTTGCCAACAAACAGGAGTTTTTTGAAAGACATACGAGACCAGTGTACAGGCGTTCTTGTTTTGCCTTGTTGACCTCGACTGTGCTCATTTTTATGTCATGCTATTTACTGGGGGTGTGGGGACATTGAGGCCAACCAGGTCCTGGATCACATGAAGATCATGAAAAAAGTGTAGACACTTCATTATCTGACAGGGTTGGTTTTAGTGCAGGAGCGAGATCTTGACTCATCTACACATTCGATCCAATCAGCTCCTGACCTTCAGGCACTGATGAGAGGTGTGATCGATATGCAAGCATGTATGAAAAGAATAGAGGTAAAGCAAGACAATCAAACTGCAGAGATGAAGAGAGCTATGAGTGACATGAAGGAGTCAGTGACTGCACAGATAGCTAAAATAGATCAGAGGCATGAGGAGCTGCAGCAAGAAGTCAGGGGCCTCCGGTCACAGTGTGATAAACTCAGGAAGAAAATGACTATTTTCGTGACCAGCTGAACTTCATCACTCAAAAGTGCGAGTCTATGGAAACCCACAGCAAAAGAAACAACTTGTTATTCTTCGGAATTGAGAAAGACGTGGTCAGAGAAAGTTGGGATGATTGTGAGAGACTGGTGAAAGCAGTGATCATCAGAGAGGGGATGGGATCACAGAAGATATCGCTATTGAAAGAGCGCATAGGACACTCAAGGAGAAAGCATTACAGTGAAATTTCTTGCATATAAACAGAAGTCTTTAGTTTTGAACAATGCGCGACACTTGAAATCGTCAGAAAGATACAGAGGGGGTGTATGTAAGAGAAGATTTTCCCTTTACTGTAAGGCAGAAAAGACAAGGACTTCAGAACACTGCTAAGGAACTGTACATGCTGGTCAGAAGCCAAAGTTCAGATCTGATAAATTAATTACACAAAACGAGATCTTCACTTATGATCTGGAGCAAAAGAGAGTGAAATCACAGAAGAAAAAAATTGTTCCTGCAAAGAATGACGAGCGCATCCAAAGTGACACTGAAAAAGTCATGTGAAAGAGGCAGTGAGAGAGACGAATTACTGAAAAAACAACATGAGCGTTGGAGGAACCTGTCCCAGAATGTACATGATGAACCGTTCGCTCATGATTGTACGAATTTCCCTCAGATCGAACGCACGGGACGCGTCAGCAACGATTTTGATTTACCCCCTACCTCGAGGCAGGAATACATCCTCCAAACGTCGGAGTACCCAGACACGAAACAAACAAGGGAGAAACAGCTTAACGACGTGGCGTGTGTGACGCAGTCCGACCTTGACAGACAACAGTTTGCTGCACGGGACGCACGATGGGTCGGAGGTGTTTCCCCATCCTGGGACTTCAGAAGCCCGGTGAATTCACGTCATCGAACACGTGCCGCTTCAGTAAGCGGGCCTGGTGATCGCAACACGCAGACACACACACACGCACACTGCAGCAGTGGGTGAAAATAGGGAATTTAAAACAAACAAACAAACAAAACAAAAACAAACAAAAAACAACAACAACAACAACAACAAAACAGAGACTACAACCACCAGGAAGGGGAAGAGGGATTTAAGGACCGAGCCGACGTGTGCGCACACACCACAGCGGACAGACGCGGACCACTGTCGTGGAAGACAGCGTGCATAGCTATTCACTCTGTTACCTGTCACACCGCAGAAAGTAAGGTCAGGAAAGGTAATGTTGGTTACAGCCCAGCCGACCGCAAAGGGCCATATCAGGGCTGTCACCGCGTTGAAGTCAACTCAAGCCATTTTTTCTGTAATTACACACCTTCTAGAAACGCAACAAAAACTTCGTTAAAAACTCTTTCTTCCGTAAAGTATTACATCAGATGAAAAGTGTTAATCTCTTTCAGAAATTAAAAGATCACATCAGATGGTAATCTCTGAACAAGGTGCTCATGGAGTGTGCTGTAAAAGTGTTTATGTCTCACATTGTGTAAGTCTCAACACTCTAAAAATGTTTCACTGTGAGTGGGACATGACATGGAATGTATCACTGAGCTTCTTCACCTTTTGAAAGATACGAGTGGGTGTAAAACGTGAGGCCTTATGGGACATAAGGGAATTTGTGGCGGAGTGCGATTATTCCGGTATTTTCCGGTAAGACAAAAGTCTTAACACATGTCAGGCATGCGCAAAAGCACTCCCCTTTTCGACGTATGTCAGGCATGCGTAAAAGCACTTCCTTTTTCGAGTAACACGCTAGCAGTGAAGACGCACTCTCTCTCCACGAAAAATTGCAAGGTAAGATCCGCATCCATCGGGGCCTATATACACTGACTAACATGCCTCATGTCTTGTTACTAGGTCATTCCATCATCAAACGTTTTGCTGAGCGTATTTATGATGCAGATGATGTGCGTTTGAACGCAAATATTAAGTTGCAAATAGTCTTAAACGCCAACCTAACATCATCTTTCTTCAGATAGGAGGCAACGATTTCAGGCTTGGAACAACACACGAGGATTTAGCTATGGATATGTTGGCCTTGGCCTCTTTACTAAAAGGCAGATTCGAAGCTCTTTCGGGGTTTGGACGGATTTTGTACAGTTTGTTATCAGTCTTCGAATTCCGTTCCTCACGTCTTCTCTCTCACTCTCTCTCTCTCTCCCCCTCCCTTCCTCCCTCCCTCCCTCTCTCTCTCTCTCTGTATTTGAACTGTTCAGCTGACTGATGTGGCAGTACTTACTTGGCGCGAGCCCACCAGCGGCATCTGCCCCATCAACATGGCTGGTTTTCTTTGCTGACTGCGAACTCTATCAAAGAATACCTTCATGGCAGTTTTTCTGAAGACTGTCTATTGCAACAAAGCGTGGAAGCCCCCCCCCCCCCCCCCCCCCCCCCCCCCATGAAACGTTGCACACTGCAGCATTCCATGGAGGGATCACCCAAGTGGCAATGAAACAAACACAAATGGTCAAAAGTGGGAGAGAGAGTGTGATAAGTGTGTTTGTGATTTGGGGGGGGGGGGGGGGGGGGGGCTGGGTAAAGGTGTATTTTTTTCTTTTTAAAAAAATTCTCCTTGGGTTCCTTATTTGGTTCTTTCTTTCTTTTTGTGTTTCTCTTCTTTCTCTTCTTATATCCCTCTTTTTTCTCCGTTCTCCCGTCTCTTAATCAAATACCGAGTCTACTGGCCAGCACCCTCTCACTCTCTGTCTGCCTGTCAGTCTTAGTCTCTGTCTGTCTGTCTGTCTGTCTGTCTGTCTGTCTCTCTCTCTCTCTTTCTTTCTCTTTCTCTCACGCACCTGCATCTTGCCCCCTCTCTCTCTGTTACTTAGGTACACACACACACACACACACACACACACACACACGTGTGCTCAGAAGTCGGGGTCATATGCATGTGTGCTGGTGTGTGCGGGTGGACATGTATGCGGGCCCACGTGGACTTTGAAATCATGAGGAAGGGTGAGGATCGGTTCTGTCGTGTTGATGGACGTCATGACTCCATCGTGATTTGATGTAACGGGGAATGGTAACCCATCTATCAGCAGGCAAAAGAAGAGACCTACGAGGAAGGTTTGCCAGACCTTGAAGTCTTGGATGGGAAAGAACAGGCGATTGATAACTTTGGATGATCCTGTAAGTGAGATTGATGAGAGAGTGGTCAAGTTATTTACTAACGGCAGTCTTTATTGTGATGTAAGTATCGTTTATTGCACAGCACTTGTTTGAAAAGAATAAAGAGAACTGCCCTATCAGTTTGAATAGTCATCCTTTCGTGGTGACCAAAATCCCTAGGAAGTTTTCAGGTCACTTATTAGCCAAACTGATGTTGGAAACCAGGAAAGCTGAAGTATGTTCAGGAGGTATTTAAGGAGGCATCAGCTTCTCATGGTTACTTCCAGCTTGACCTTCATCAGGAGATACCGGATCTTGTGTAGCTGAGGACAAGCATTTTTCCCATGTGAACCAAGTGGGTCTACATACACAAATAAAGTCTGCCAGAATCAAGCGAAGTTTTGCTGATGCTTCTACTGTTGTGAAACTCTACCCATTCAGTTGTCAAATCAGTCTTTAAAGGAGCAGCTGAATTGTGTCATATATATCATTAATACAAATAAA
Source organism: Conus betulinus (assembly GCA_016801955.1). Taxonomy (NCBI): domain Eukaryota; kingdom Metazoa; phylum Mollusca; class Gastropoda; order Neogastropoda; family Conidae; genus Conus; species Conus betulinus. The sequence continues at coordinate 5,882 of JADBJO010009279.1, forward strand.
TAAGTCCAGCTCACTCTTAAAATGAGGTTTTCGTTCATCTGCTGTTTATAGATATAATGATTTGATCTGACAGATATTCAATTACAAAATAATATTCAAATACTTGATATTTGGTGCCGGCTTTCAACGTTTGAAAAGTGCAGTGTATGGTGTTCGTGTGCAGCTTACTATTAGGTTGGCATTGACAGATGAGGGCCCCCAGCTTGCCTTGCGTCCCACCCCCCCTCCCCTGTTCTCCATCTCTCCTCTTCTCTTCCCATCCCCCATTTTCTCCCTCTTACCCCGACGTTTATCCTCCTCCCTCCCCCCCCCCCCCCCCCCCCTCTCCTGTCAATCTCTCGGAACTCTTTATTACAAAAATGATGGATTTTATTGCGGGCAGCATGCACCCACGTCACACGCCACGGTGGTTGCCTTGTGTTTTCCGTAACACACAGGTTTGAGTTGGTGCGCAGTTCCGGGTGTCCTCCTTCCCCTCCCTTCCTCTTTCATCTACTCCACTATCCCCATTGCGACTGGTCGTGAGGACATGCACGCTTGTGGTAGTGCATAAAGGTTTCACGAGTTGAAGAAATCGTGCAAGCCACGCAAGAGTCTAACTGCAACGCGCTACGGCCCACGCTCCTGTATCACAAGTGCGAACAGATGGCTGCAGTCCTGTCCTTCCCCGTCTTCCCCACCGTTGTTTTCATTTGTGCTTTTTACGCACTTATATCAATTTCTTATTATATCCTCAATGCTGCCGGCGCACGTAAGCGCATCGCTCCCCCAAATTAACAATGTTTATATTATTATATTATAGCTTTGATTGTTTCACTTTACTATTTTTTGTTTTGTCTTATGTCATGCTTGTACATTTGATCTTTGTTACGTTCAGCTGGACGATATCCTTTGATGAATGAGATGCTGTTTTCCCGTTGTGAGTGAGATGGTGAGATTTTGCTGTCACATAGGAGACTGGTGATTTTGTCCGTATTTAGCTGCCTGTATTTCAGTTGGATATTGTGTCAATTGCAAGGTATGTGTGTGTTTCTACCTCCACTTGCAAAGATATTACACGAGTAACTCTGTAAACTTTTGTTAATGAACTGCTGAGGCCTAGTGGATCAAAGAGGGGGGGGGGGGGGGGGGGGGGGGGGATGTATTTCACTATTAAAGAAAAAAAACATACTCGGTGTATCTTTTACAGGATACCAATTTTGACTCCTAGCTTGGAATGTGTATCAGAGCAGAATGGAGCTATGAAACATGTTTTGCATCATACATGTCAAATTCAGGTGTTGCGATTCTCTTTAACAGAAATTTTTGAATTTTGTGTAAAGAAGCTTTACAAAGATACAAGGGACACAACATTTTTGCTGTCATATCCATTTTGGATAAGACGATGTTTATCATTAACTTGTATGGATCAAATCATAATGATCCTGATGTCATGACTAGTGATTTGATGTGTGTCATGGATGGGATTGGAAAATACATTTGATGTGATGATGTTGATAAAAATATGGATAAATGTTTTGGTGAATATTTGCACTTGTGGTGTAGGACCACGCTGTATGTAAAACTGTGTGGACAAATCAAATTATGGAGTGACACCACATAAGTGAAGTCGATTGGAATGTCTAGGACGCTGAGAGCTGAATATGAGTGAAGCTCACTTTTGTGTGACTCAGTGAAAAAGTTTTTGAATCAGACCTGGGGATAACTTGGACAAGAGCGCCAAATTCTTCCAGTTGCACTCCCTTTTGCATCTAGCTCAATAGTATTGCTTGTTAGGCAGAACACCCTTGGGGGGCTGTGAAAGTAGGACTTGGGGGCCTGGGGCCTGTGAGAGGTCGGAAGTGTATTTGCAGGCAGAAGTCTGCTAGGACATTAACTTACTGCTCGTTCCCTAGAGAGGTTAGTATCAGTTGGGAATGCACAAATTTCTTTAAAAGGAAAGAAAACAATTGAATAAATGTTGGATAAATGTAACTGATGTATTTGTAATGATAATATTGATTGGTGAATAATTCATATTTGATTTATGGACAGTCACATGTATTGAAAAGAATTGGACAAAGAATATAAAAGCAATATTAATTTTCTTGAGAAAATTTTGCTTTTTACCTCAACTGTAGGTAGGTGCAGCTTGGTGAAACAGGATGATTTGTGAGTATCCGTTCGTGTGTTACATGGAATTTTGTATGGAAGAGAAGAGAAGAAAAAAAGAGAGAAAGGGTAAGAGAAAAGAATTCTTCTAAGTATTAATTATGGGACCTGGGTTTCTTTCAGAACTCCTCAGCATCCAAGCCTAGAGCGGCAACCTCCTCTGAACAGGCTGGAAGAAGATTGTCTTACCCAGGAACATTTTGTATTGGTTGGAGTCATAGAGTAAAAGAATGAAAGTGGAAAAAGAAGAAAGCATGTTGTCATGATACATTGTCACAACGTATAAGACGGTGACAGGGAACACCCTAGGGATGTAATGGGTTTCCCTATTTAAATCCTCCCTCCCACTAACTAATACTAACACGCACTACAAAACAGACACAAGCAAACGAATACAGGTGCACAAACAGCCAATTTTATTTACAGTCACTCCCACAATCATTCACAATCACCCAACAGCACATATACCTTAACTTCCACATTACAACCTATGAGCACTCAAAGGACAGGCATATAAACCCCAGCAAATTCCTTCGCCACAGCACCCAAGTGCACAGCGGTCAAGCACAGACCCAACTCCGGTGCATACAAACACCAACCAATAACAACTTGCCCTCCTGTCGCTGGGAATCTCAAGGGATCCCGACCCACCCAGAGTCCAACCTACACAAGGGGCACCACTGGCGGAATCACATGGTACCAAGGGCTGGACTGCCAGCAATTAGACAGCGCCACCGAACCCTTGGTGCCCATGCGATACCCAACCGCTCAAGACAACCATGACAACCTCCGCTGGCAATTTGCAAACCCAGGAGCACTTATTTAACAAACACACCCACCACTTCTTCCCTCAAATAATCAAATTACTCAGAAAACACATATATACTTGTCAAACAGTTTCCCAACTCACACATTCGCACACCCCCGCCCACACACACATCCGCCAACACCATTAATGGCAGCTTCACCCTAGCAAGTCTCCGCAACCATCAGTAGTCACAACATCACCACCGGCTAATCGGACGGGGATGAAGAAGGACGACAGAGTGAGGCGCAACTGTCAAGACCAAACGCCTACGACGATGACTGAAAGCTTACCAGATGATGAAGACTGAAGACTAAACAACGGAGACTGAAGATGATTGAAGATCACCAACCGATGAAAGTGTAGAGTGCACTACCTATCACAAAGTGTGTGTCTGCAGTAGTGTAACTATCAACTATCACACCTTCGTGGAAACATCCTTGCAGTCACAGAGTCGCAGGCTGGAAGCTGGCGGTGAGGACACACGTGACCTGGACAGGTCACGCACGTAGGACTCTCCTCCAAATGGCAGACGCAGGCGGCAGGTGACACCACATCCACACCCCTCGCGGCCTCACTTAGCACCCACCCAAGGTCGGTTCCACCTCGGACTGGTACGGGTGGTGGGCGCATCAGAGCCAAGCCAAGGCGGAAGTCAGGCGACCATCAGAGCAGACATCACAGCGGATGACAGGACAGCTGCCAGGGTAGATTCAGGCGCAAACCAGGAACGACAGCCCAGGCGGGAGTCAAAGGCGGAAGCCAGGGCGGTCTGTCGGCACCTACAGTTACAAAAACGTCTTATGACTACACGGTACCGATATTGGTTTTAACGCCACTTAACCCAGCCCACTGCTGTTCCTACCAGAGTTTTTGACTAGCAGTCGTAAATGTTATCGGTCCAGACAACAGTTTTTTTTTTAAATCACCAGAGTTCATTTGCCCATGGGGCTGAGTTTGTATTTCTCCATAATATGTACCCCCTTCACCTCATAACAACACGACTATAAAGGTGGACTGTGCTCACACCAGTGGCACACCAACCACAAACCAATATTGTCACCAGCAAAGTAATAAAACTGACTAGTTGGACATTGACACACAAGGTCTGACTTAATGCCATAGACGATTTTAACAGCAAACGGTAGCTCTTGTTCACATAC
>JADBJO010009279.1:15000-22500 GCA_016801955.1 Conus betulinus
TCTCTTTCTGTCACACACACACACACACACACACACACACACACACACACACACACACACACACACACACACACACACACACACCTCAGGCACATGTATTCATGCACGCCAGAGAAGCCACATAGATGATGTTCAGAAACCTGCAAGGGGAGTAAACTGACTCAGAGCTTGTGTTGAGTCAAAACAACTCTGTGGTTTTCTTGGGACAGACACCACTAGTAGGCACGCCCACAGCCCCATTAGTCAGCTGAAACAGTTCAGTGAGAAAGGAATTAATGGCACAACAGGGGTGTCAAATGAAGTGCCAGTATCACAGACAGTCCGTCCTGTCATGTGCTTCAGATTATGCATTTGACTCTTAAACATCTGTTTGCTTGACCTATGAAATAAAAAAGAGATAACTATTTGCAATACAATGTTTGTCATTCAGGGAAAGGAGAATCAGAACAATTAAAGTATCTAATTCTCTTAGTTTTCTCAAGCGTTTCCTCAGCAGTACCGATAGTATCGTGCCTAGATGTTGCTACTTATCTGATAGGACGTCAGAAACAATTTTGTGTAAGCTGAGACTGGAAATGAGTGACTTAAACCACAGTCTTTTCAAATGACATCTCAGAAACAACCCTTCCTGTGACTGTGGCACGGCAGTTGAAGATGCAGCCCGTTTCTTGATAATTGTCCACTCCCTCAATAGGCCCGTGCTCTGACGATAGAAACTCTACACGACTCAGCAAAATGCGATATCTCAACATTATTGACTGGTAACCTTGACCTGGATGTGGACGCAAATACAGAGATACTTACAATGGTTGAAAATTTTGTTAGGCTTTCTAACAGGTTTGCACTTAACTAAACTTATTCGGCTTACCACATTTTTTTTCCCCCGGTCTTCTACCTGGTATGGAATACTATTGACTAAAATGGCATGGCCTGGTTCAGGCGCGGTGGGTTATTTTATTATTGTGCTGTAGTTTGAGTGTACTCTTGTGTATTAAACGTTTTTCGTTTGTTCGCTTGTCTTTGTTGTTTTTTTTGTTTTTGTTTGTGTCCGTTGATTTTCCTCCTTTCCAATTCCATTTTGATAACCAGAAGCAGCAATAGCATCAGCGCTAGAAATGGACCAAGCAGCAGAAGAAGCACATAATAGAAGCGCTAGAAATGGACCAAGGAACAAGAGAAGCAACAATAGCAACAGCGCTAGAAATGGGCCAAGGAACACCGGAAGCAGCAATAGCATCAGTGCTAGAAATAGACCACGCAACAAAAGAAGCAACAATAGCATCAGCAGAAGAAATGGACTAAGGAACAGAATAAGCAACAATAGCATCAGCGCTAGAAATGGACCAAGCAACAGAAGAAACAGCAATATGAGCACCACCAGCAGTAGATAAGAACAGCAGCTAAGTATTAGAAGCAGTAGCAGCAACAGCGGCAGCAGCAGCAGCAGTAGCAGCAGCAGCAGCAGGAGCAGCAGCAGCAGCAGCAGCAGCAGCAGCAGCAGTAGTAGTAGTGTAGTAGCAGTCGTTAAAGGTAGTAGTAATAGTAGTGATAGTGGGTAGTAGTAGTAATGGTAGTAATAGCAGAACCAGTAGCAGCAACATTAGTAGTGGTTGCTGTTTTACTGTAGTGGCAGCAAGAGAGAGAGAGAGAGAGAGAGAGAGAGAGAGAGAGAGAGAGAGAGAGAGAGGAGAGAGAGAGAGATCACTATGTTTTGTGCTCGTGTCTGTAGAAGATCAGTCATCCGCTGTCTTCACTTAGAGGAAGACTACCTTGACGTGAGACCAACAAGAAATGGAGTTTTCACGCTTCACCACACACCACACACACACACACACACACACCACACACACACACACACACACACGCACATGTTTAAAACACGTAGAAAATGACACACACAACACACCTGAAAGACAGACATAGATAGAAACCGACAGAAACGGTCAGCAATAGCATGATGTCTGTCCCCCTCTTTTCTCTTCCTCCCCTCATTCTCGTATCTGTCCTCCCCCTGTCCCTGCCCTCTCCTTACCTCCCCTGTCACCCCCCCCCCCCCCCCTCCCCATCCTGTTCAACCATGCTGTATTCCTGCAGATATCATGGTGCCATCAGAGAAGTCTGCCCACTGTTTCCCACACCACTCACAGTCAAGAAACACAGAGTGCAGCCCTTGTCACAGAGCCCATTTGAAATGGCTGATGTAATACCACCCCCTCCGCCGTTTCCTTCACGCACAATCTCGCACCTCCCACCCCTCTTTCTGTGCCACCTGTATCACTTTCACAACTTGAGACGTGTGAGGAAATCCCTTTCATCCCCCCCCCCCCCCCCCCCCCCCCCCTTCTTTGTCATCCTCATCTTTCCCTGTTGCAAACGCCTTCAGTGGAGAAGGACGTCCGGTTCAAAATCTCCATGGAGAAACAGGAAGAACGAAAGAAAAACCATTACGAAAAAAAAAGGATGGAACATCAAGGGGAATCCCCCTGTTAGAAAGCCCCTGTTCCCAGCAAGTCAGCTAAAAGGGGGGAACAGGGAGATGAAAGGGACGAGGGAATCATTTTCCTCTCCTGTTCTACATTTCTTCACTCAATGGTCTGTTGCCATTTGGTTCTTGAATGACAGGAGACTGTTTTTTTGGAAAAGCACATGTGTGCACGCCAGCACACACACACACACACACACACACACACACACACACACACACACACACACACACACATACACACACACACACACACACACACACACACACACACACACACACACACACACACACACACGCGCGCGCGCGCGCGCGCGCGCACAGTGTATGAGAACGAATGTGAATGACATTATCATCATCATAATCATCATCATTATCAGGACACTACTACTACTACTACTACTACTACTACTACTACTACTACTACTACTACTACTACTACCACCACCACCACCACGGTAGTGAAATAGAGATTAATTTCAGACCCAGAATTGAGGAAAACTATACTCTGTTACACTGCTTTGAGTTTTCTGATTTGTGTCAACAAAGCTGCTACATTAAATTGTTCTTCACTGAACACTCCCGAACAATGTGTCAATCATTGATGTCATGTGCACACTTCAATGGACTTGTACACTCTCTGTGAACAATGAGGTCAGTCACTAATGTAATGTAGACACTTCAGATTGATTGTTCGCAATGAGGTCAGTCACTAATGCAATGTAGACACTTCAGATTGATTGTTCACAATGAGGTCAGTCACTAATGTAATGTAGACACTTCAGATTGATTGTTCACAATGAGGTCAGTCACTAATGCAATGTAGACACTTCAGATTGATTGTTCACAATGAGGTCAGTCACTAATGTAATGCACACACTTCAGAGTGGTTATTTACAATGACGTCAGTCACAAATGTAATGAACACACTTCAGAGTGGTTATTTACAATGAGGTCAGTCACTAATGTAATGCACACACTTCAGACTGGTTGTTTACAATGAGGTCAGTCACTAATGTAATGCACACACTTCAGACTGGTTGTTTACAATGAGGTCAGTCACTAATGTAATGAACACACTTCAGAGTGGTTGTTCACAATAAGGTCAGTCACTAATGTAATGTAAACGCTTTCAAAGGACTGTAAACTCCCCACTTACAATGAAGTCAGTCATTGATAGAATGTACACACTTCAAATTGATTTGCACGCTCTCAATGAACAGAGAGGTCAGTCACTGACGTCACATGCACACTACAAAGTAACTGCACATTCCACAAACAATGTGATTGGTCATTGATGTAACATACACACCTAAAAGTGGTCGTATACTTTACATGAACCGTAAGGCCACTTATTGATGTAAAGTAAACGGTTCAAAGCGTATATAAATGTAAATATATGTGACAGTTTGGTAAGTCAGTTAAGTCAACGTCCACTCTTCAAATTCAGTCAGTCGTGTCAGTGTACACATTTCAAAGGTCACTCAGTCAGGTTATGATACACACTTTAAAGGACTGTACTCTCTCTTTGACGATAAAAGCAAAAGGTTAAGTTAATGTACAATCTTCAAAGAACCATACACTCTTCATAAACAATGGGGTCAGTCAGTTAGGTCAATATACACACGTGAAGGGGGCGGTAAAGCCTCCATGAACAATCAGAGCAGTCACTGATGTAATTTTCATAGGAGAAGACATTGCCGTCTTTCCTTTCCTGCCTGAGGGGAAAAAGAAGAACAATATTTTCACCTGCCCTCAGGTAAAACCATCGGCAGATCAATTTTTCATCCATCTTTGTTGGTGATGGAACAATTGGCCTAAACCCAGACAGCTTGTGTGCTCTATTCTGATGGGCCTATGGGTTTTAACATAGTCCGTGACTTTATACCATACACTCTGATGTCAATGTCTTGAAAAGTGATTCATAATAGTCGTTCAGCAAAAACAAAACTTCTAGCAGCCTGCTAATTCCCCCAAATCAGCAAAATGATACTGACCAATTGTTTCATTGCAACAGACATTAATTTGAGAACTAGTGCTCATGTCTAGAGGAAGGGTAACAGCATTCACACATCCCTGACAAAAGTGAGTCTAAATAGTTCATTATTCAGTTAATTAAATGTATAGCTGATTCATTCCCTCTGAGTGCAAATAGTTCATTATTCAGAAAATTGTCTGCAAACGCTTTACAACAGATATAAAAAAGAAAAGTCATCTGTCTCAACTGTTTCACCATGCGCTTTCACATGCAATTGCAAATGCACACATCCAGAGATGTGAATGGGTGTGCATGTGCATGTGCAAGCAAACACGCACGCACGCGCCATGCACACACACACACACACACACACACACACACACACACACACACACACACACACACACACCTTGAACATGGTGTTGCAACCATGCAACACTTGTTGGTATCTTTACAAAATTGGAAATGAGATGAGGCAGGGAACAGTAAACAATAAACAAGTTTACAAGTTCTGATGATCTTCAGAAGGCCATGACGTAACACACTATTCAATCAGTTGAGCTGCTCATTTCTTTCAAACTCTACCAATGACAGCTTCAACTGGCACTGCACTCAGCCCAGCAAGAGCCACGTGTGGTGGCCTGGGCCGCTGTCGAACTGAAACGAATACCACCCCCCCCTCCCCCTCCCGCCCCACCCTCTTCACCTCGCAGGCCCAGTCTCCCCTCCCCCTCCTTTCTGTGTAGCGATGCTGCACCGTCACTGAGGAGGGGCATCAGGGCTGTGACTGGGTGGCTGATCAGGCAGAGGACTGTGTCCGGGCAGAAAACATGAATCACCGACAGACTTGAGCCTCCTGTATCTCTGTGTGGGTGTAAGCGCGCGCAAAAATGTGTGTGTGTGTGGTGTGTGTGTGTGTGTGTGTGTGTGTGTGTGTGTGTGTGTGTGTGTGTGTGTGTGTGTGTGTGTGTGTGTGTGTGTGCGCGCATTCATTAAATGCATGCACGTGCATGCATGGTGACTGTACTTGTATGCATGCATGCATGTGTGTGTGTGTGTGTGTGTGTGTGTGTGTGTGTGTGTGTGTGTGTGTGTGTGTGTGTGTGTGTGTGTGTGTGTGTGTGTGAATGCATCGGGCAGGAGGAGGATATGGGGAATGGTCAGTATGTGTCTTAAGTGGGGGGTACACATGTGCATATGAGGGCGCAGATGCATGCAGACGTAAATGTGCATGTACATGTGTGTGTGTGTGTGTGTGTGTGTGTGTGTGTGTGTGTGTGTGTGTGTGTGTGTGTGTGTGTGTGTGCATGAGGTGGAGATTGGTAGACGTGTGTGCAGGGGATACACGCATGTGCGTGTGTTGATGATTGTGTGGGTCTGCATGCATGGCTTGGCGCGGGGATCGACAGCAGCAGGCAGGCTGGGTAATAGGGTCGTGGCTGGGTATGTTGACGTCACACCTGGCGACCTGCACCAAACCGGCGTGCCCGCCTGGAGCCCGTCATTGGACGTCTGAGAGTCAACACCAACAGACGTGCAGCCATCTTAACATCTGACAACTCTTTCAACCCGCCAGCGGGCAGACCTGGAGCCAAGCATCGAGTTCTTGACTGTTACCACTAACAAACGTGCAGCCATCATCTGTTTAGTGACCTTCACTGATCAAGAGTGTTGGACTTGTTTTCTTTCAGAGAAACTATATTCGGTAAGTTTCTTATAATTTTTTCCCCACTTAGAGTTCACGTTTTATGTCATAGTTGTTTGTTTTTTTTTTCTTTATCATGTCTCAGCACTGGAAAAGAATTTGTTGAGTCCCTAGTGAGATGGCAATGCCACTCTGAACTCCTGAATTAAGATGTCAGAATGGAGAGCTGTTTGTGTGGTAAAGGAGGGTGTCCATCAGTGAAACAAACATGGTGGACATGGTGATGGTGCGAGGTTGTGCACCCCCCACTACACACACAGACACAGCACACACAGACACAGACAGACAGACAGACAGACAGACAGACACACACACACACACACACACACGCGCGCGCGCGCGCGCGCACGCACGCTCACACGCACACACACACACATGCACATGCACGCACGCACACAAACGCACACACACACACACACACACACACACACACACACACACACACACACACACACACACACACACACACACACACACACACATGCATCCGTTTTATTTGTGATCCAGCTTACATCTTACTGTCTCCCCTCCTGCTTATTTTTGTTGTCTGTCTGTCTGTATGTCTGTCTCTATCTGTCTGTCTGTCTGTCTGTCTATCTCTGTCTGTCTGTCTGTTTCTCTCCCCCGTCTCTGTCTCTCTCTGTCTCTGTCTGTCTGTCTCTCTGTGTTTAACTGTGTGCTTACTTTTCCTCCTCAAATTAAACCTTGTCATGTCCATGCTGACTATTGTCAAGGAATGCTAGTTTTGTACATGTTTTGTGTTTGTTGTAACATTGAGAAAGACATGTTTGTGGAAAAGTCAATGTGTCTGTTTTATATTGTGCATTAAATATATTTTGTGCATTCATTTTGCGTTTTGTTCTATTTTCGGTAAAACAGCAGCCTGTTTCATTTTCCGAACATAGCAACTCTTAATGATGATGAAGGTAGGTATGGTACTTGACAATAGTGAAAATAGTTTACTAACATAGCTACTGTGAATAATAAGGATGGTGATTGTTGTGATAATAATGAAAAAAAAACTTATAATAGTGACGAAAAGATCAACAACATCAACAAAAATAATAATAATGATAATCATCATCATCATTATCATCATCATCATCATGAGAAGAAAGAAGAAGAAGAAGAAGAAGAAGAAGAAAAAAAAGAAGAAGAAGAAATTATATACTTACAATTTTCTATTTGTAGTACGTTTTATGTAATGGTATCATGAGTTCTATAAAATCATGACGGTCGAATATTTAGTCCTTTGAACACAACATGACTATTGTAGTCAAACAAACACACGGACGAACAGTAAAACATACAGGTACCTTTAGTTTAATTGGTATG